>PVIH01005258.1:0-126788 GCA_004025045.1 Sigmodon hispidus
AAAAAAAAAAAAAAAAAAAAAAAGAAGAAGTGTGGGTCACAACTCCCTCTCTGAGGCTAACTCTGTGGGTAGCTCTGTGCTCTGATTTTCAGGTAAACTTTATTAGCTATACACTATGTCACTACAGCAGACTGTATGTGTAAGAGGCACTCAGACAAACACAGAGGATGACCAGTTTGGAATTTAGAAAGCTGGAGAGCCAGAGAGGCAGAAGTGTTCAGAATGTAGGCAGCCTGGTAGGGAGAAGGGAGCCTTTGTGGGGAAAGGGCACTCAGCAATCCCTCATGTTTTTGCTGTGAGTATTCTTGTGGCAGGGATCAAAGGCTTTTCTACTAGAAATTTCTTTGTTAATGGGATGAAAACCTCCGTCTTGGCCACCAGAATGACTCCTGAGCTGTTGCCCTATGTCTCGTGAGGCCAAAAAATCACACCCTAAACTAAAAAGCAGCTCACTTTTGCTTTTATGCTTGCTCTGCTGTGTGTCACTCATATAGTCACACAGAACCCAGGACCTCCTTCCCACAGCTCCTTTTCATCAGTTATGCTGTGAGCTTCCATCCGGTGAGCTACCCAGTCTGTGATGTGTGTGTCTTCTGTGGTCTGAGGACTGCAAGGGTTTGAGTGGGTGAATTCAATCAATGTGTCCTACCCTGAGGTTGTGGGATGGAGAGTTGGGCAGCAATCTAGAGAAGTGTAGACATGGGCCTGGGATATAAGCCCATGATGACCTTTGTAGCACTTGTAGACACTGTAATTCAGACAGTGGTTTGGGTGGTGTGATCTCTGTGTCCCTTGCTTGAGTGTAAGCCCTAAGAGGGAAGGTTGTCCACATCCTCTCTCATGTGTCTCCAGGACACATTGACAGGGACACAATAGCAACAGCTACTGTTGCAGACTCTCTGGTCCTGATGAGATTTATCTCTGAACATAAAAGATATTCACCCAAGTCTGTCTGTCTGTCCATCCTCCCTCCATTTCTTCTTTCTTTTCTTTCTCCTCTCCTTCTCTTCCTTCCTCTCTTCTTGTCTTACATATCCCAGGCTGCCCTTGAATTTACTTTGGTAGTCAAGGATGGCCTTGACCTTCTGACCCTCCTGCACCATCTCCCAAAGGCTAGGATTACAGGTGTCTGTCACCATACCCTGTTAATGCTGTGCTGGGCATGGATGTCAGGCAAGCGCTCTACCCACTAAGCTGTGTCCCCAACCCCTTCACCCAGGTATTTCTTCACCTGAATGCTGGCTATAAATAGATAGCATCATTTAACATCTTTCCGTTTCCTGTTGGAATCAGAAAAAATGTATGCTCTACCCTCATCAAATATTTTCTCCAGTACACTGATGTCTAACAAACTCTGACAGTCCAACTGCTGCAACATCTAAGAGAACCCTAAATTCTAGCTCCCCACATCATCATTAAAAAAAAAGATTTAATTTGCTGGGTGGTGATGGCTCAGAACTTTAATTTCAGCACAGGGAGGTAGATGCAGGGGGATCTCTGAGTTTTTGAGGTCAGTCTGCTCTTTGCAGTGAGTTCCAGGACAGCCAGGACTACATAGTGAAATCCTGTCTCGAAAAACAAAACAAACAGCAACAATAAAAAGGTTTATTTTTAAATTAGTTGTGTGTCTGTGTTGGGAGTATGTGTGCATGGGAGTGCGCAGGAATCCGATTCCCGAAGCTGAAGTTACAGGTGTTTGTGAGCTCGAGAGCTAAGTGCTGAGAAACAAGCCTGGGCACTGGACAGAGGATCGTTCCCTCTGAAGCACTGAGAAATCTCCCGAGACCTCCTCTGATCTCCCACCCTGGAAACACATTCAAACCATGTAGCCAAGCTTCTGCCGACCTCCCAAGACCTTGCTGCACTCCAGGCTGGTGAACTAATTCCCTGGACCAGGCTGCAGTTTAGAGTGTTTTCCTGGTAAATCCAACACATGCCAGTGGCTGAGATCCTTTCTAGAAATATCCTCTCCCTGTTGGGCTGGGAGGAAGAAAATGACTGCAATTTTTTTTTTAATCTTTTTATAATCACAAGCAGTTCTTAACCACGGCTGAATTTCTGCCCCAAGTTTGGACATACAACACAGCCTTTACACACCTCTGGGACCCTAATGGGGGGTGTGTGTCAGGTAGGACACTTGCCTAGTGGGGCAAAACTTCAGGTTTAGCCCCTGTGCACTCAGTCTGCCTAACTGTTTTGTCTCATAATGTGAGGAAAGTAAAAATTACAGCCATGATGGGATTCTAGCTTCGTGCTTCTGTGCCTGTAGAAGATAGCATATGCAGTACTGGCAACAGTGGGAATGGGCATTCTTTTTTTTAAGATTTATTTTTATTATTTTATGTGTATGAGTGTTTTGTCTCCTATACATTTTGTGCATCACATGCATGCTTGGAGCCTGAGAAGGTGCTGGGCCTCCATGTGAGTGCTGGGAATTGAACCTAGGTCTTTCACAACAAGTGCCCCTAACCACTGAGCCAACTGTCCAGTCTAGGAGCAAGCATTCTATAGAAGATGGGAATTTGTTTGTTTGAGACAGGGACTCACTATGTAGCCCTAGCTGATATGGAACTCACTGAATAAACCAGACTGGTCTTCAGCTCACAGAAAGATCCATTGCATCTGCCTCTTGAGTGCTGGGATAAAATGTTTGCAGCTACCACACACTAAAAACACATGTTTTTTGAGACAGGGTCCTCTGTGTTGTTCTGGCTGTCCTAGAACTTGCACTGTATACCAGACTGGTTTTGAACTCATAGAGATCCATCTGCCTCTGTCTCTTGCAATGAGATTAAATGGGTGAGCTACAAACCATCACTACCAAGCTGAACATGAGTTTTTTGACACTTACTCTGCAGCTCAGATGGCCCAGGACTCACTTTGTAGTCCAGGTTGCTGTTAGACTCAGCATAACACTCTTGCCTCAGCCACACAAGTGCTGAGATTACAGGCAGGGGACACCATATCTGACTTCAGGCTCTAAATTACTGTATTCTTTTCTTGGTGGTAGTGGCGGTGGTGGCGGCGGCGGCAGTTAGTAGAATCTCTTTTTTGTTGTTGTTGTTGTTTTGCTTCAGGAAACAAAAATAAAAATAAATAACAACAAACTGTCCCCCAAACAAAATATGTTTTCTAAACATACACAGGAGGGTGTGAATAGAAGAGCCTCTTGTGTATTCGGCTCAGGCCACCAGCCTGTGATGGGGTTGGGGCAGCACTAAGGAACGTGGGACTGTTGTACCCATGTCATGACATGCCAAAGACCACCAGGGAGCTGGATTCCATTGAAAACACATGAAGGTCAGTTTATTTTATTGAACAGGTTCAAACAAACCCAAGCAGAAACCCTCTGTTCTGGCGTAGCAGAGAAATCCAGCTCCAAGCTCAGGGGTGAGAGGGCTTTAAAGAAAAGCATACATAAGTGGGGTGTTGCACATCTTGGCATTTCAGGATTGGGTAAAGGGGTATGGGATACAGTAATTCCTGGAACTATTTTCTAAACCTTCAGTGCAAACTCAAGCTTTGAATCTATTGGCTGCCAGGCACGTTCCTGAGGTTTCTCCTAGATTCCTCTTAGACCCGGGCCCTGCCCTCAGGCACTAAATGGTCTTTCTCCAAGATAAAGTTTTGTAACAGTACATCTATGCCTTCACAGGACAATGAACCCCCACAAATAAAAGTGATATTTGTGTGTGCATGGAGTGGAGGGGTGCAGAAACGGAGGGATGGTGAGGGAAAGCAGAGGTGAAGTCAAACCTGGGTGCTGTTTTTTTGTTTTTTGTTTTTTTCTTGAAAAGGGAGATGTTGAGAGTTACTAAGCATTTATTTGAGTTTTAAAAGAGAATGACTTCTGAAACAGAAACCTACTTTGAGAAATTTCTGGAAATGAAGTTGACAAGTGCTGTAGAATATTCCTATACAATGTGCGAATATATTTCTCTGTGATTGGTTTAGTAAAGAAGCTGATTGGCCAATAGCTAAACAGAATTAGGTTAGGAGGGAGAGGCAAACTAAGAATGCTGGGAAGGAGAAGGGTAGAGTCTAGAGTCGAAAAGCAGACACCGAGAAAAGCAAGGCATAAATAAGAAATATGAGTTAATTTAAATGCAAGAGTTAGCTAGTAACAAGCCTGAGCTAGAGGCTGAGCATTTACAATTAATATTGAGTCTCCAAGTTGGTTATCTGGGAGCTGATGGGCAGGAAAGAAAAGTCTACCTACAAAGTGCATCATGGCTTATAGAGATACAAAGACATGCAATTGAATGTTTATTGTGTTTGAGCTGGTGTGTTACAGTTCACTCTTTGAGGGTCATTTTGTCACCATAGAACAGAACAAATGAAATATATGAATCAACTTTGAATGGTGGCTATATTATTTATTGTTTGAAAAACAATACTAATAGAATTATATTCTGCATTCATCTGAGGTTAACAGATAACCTTATCTATAGATACATATTCATGCTCATATAATAAAATGTGGGATAACATGCCCCAAATTGGCAAAGGAGGGCAAGAATTATATCATTTATTTTACTATAGCATTTCATTGGAATTGTGCCAATAAGCGTGTGTGTGTGTGTGTGTGTGTGTGTGTGTGTGTGTGTGTGTGTATGTGATATAAATGTGTATACACATGTATGAGTGGAGGTCAGAGGTCAGTGTCAACTGACTTCATTAGTTTCTTTCCCTCTTATTTTTGAGACAATGCTCCTTACTAATCCAAGCTTTCATTGATAGAGGTAGACTCCCTGGCCAGTGAGCTCAGGGATTCGACTGTTTCTGCCTCCTCAACACTGTCTGTTAGCGAAAGCCCAGCTGTTACGTAGGTGCTGGGAATCCAAACTCAGGTCTTCATGCTGGCATAGTGAGCACCTTACTGAGCTGTCTCCCCAGCCCCCACTTTTGTAATTGAAATATTTGAAATTTAGAAAGTGAAAACTAGGCAGTCTTGGTGTCATTCACCTGGAAACCCAGCACCATGGAGGCTGAGGCAGGAAGACTGCAGACTTTTGGCTAACCTAGCCACCTATCAAGACTCTGTTTCAAAAAAATAGAAAAACGAGACATCCCTGAAAGACACAGAAGAGTCAAGTGATGGTGATGACAGGTAAGATGACAATGACCCTGATCTGATTGGTGCTGGCTTTAATGTCAGCTTGACAGCATAAGCCACAGTCGTCAACAAGAAGGGAGCCGCCTCAACTGAGAAAATGCCTCCATCAGATCGGCTGCAGGCAAGCCTGGGAGACATTTTCTTAATTAGTGACAAGTCGGGGAGGGCCCGTTGTGGGCGGTACCACTCTGGGTTCTATAAGAACACAGGCCGAGCAGCTACAATGATCAAGCCAGTCAGCAGCACCCACTCCTCCATGGCCTCTGCATCAGCTCCTGCCTCCAGGTTCCTGTCCTGGCTTCCTTTAGTGATCAACAGTGATATGGAGGTGTAAGCTAAACAAACGTCTTCCTCCCCAGCTTGCTTATGGTCACGGTGTTTATTACAGCAAGAGTAACTAAAACAGAAGTTGGTGCCAGGATTGTAGGGCATTGTTGTATCAGACCTGGCCATGTGTTTTGGGAAGGATTATGGGAGGACTTTGAAACTTTGGGCAAAAAAAAAAGCTTAGGCTGTTCTGTGTGAGCTTGGAAGAAAAGAACATTGAGAGAAATGCAGGTGATGGGGGCCTGGCTTGTGAAGGTCCAGAGGGAGCATTGAGAGTCACTTAGAGACTATTTGAACCATTGCATAGTTGCTATTTTGTATTAAGATTCTGTGATTCTGCTTAGCTGGGGCTGAAGAGTCAACTGTAATTACTAAAGGGACCAACACTATTAAAGTGAAATGCTGAGGTTAGCTGGAGCTTAGAAATTAGTGGTGATTAAGAAGAAACCAGCATCACTGAGGCGAAGACTTCTAGGAAGTGTTTCCTGACAGCACACAAAAGCTGTGGTCTAGGTTGTACCTTGTGTTGACAGCTGAACTTGGTAATGTGCAAGAGTCTCCCAGGCGCTACTGGTTCTGAAGGTGTGCAGGGGTCATGGAGAACAGTGAGACCCTGTGAGAGCCAGGAGGTGAAGGTGCAGCCTCAGTGGCAATTGAAGGCCCAGGACTTCAGGGGTCATGCAGAGAAGTTGAGGCTTGGCACCATGCAGAGAGCCTAGGAGAGGCTATTGGTGAAAGTGCAGCCCAGTTGCAATAGAGACCCCAGTAGTTGGGAGACTCCAGGGCCATGGGATGGCCACCAATAACAGCAGCAGCAGTGGAGTAGAATCCACTTGAGCCTTGAAGACAGGCTGTGTTTGCTGCAGAGGATGGAGCCAGAGAAATGACCCAAGCCCTTTGGAAAAGTCCAGAATATGGTAAGTGGATCCCAGATGTTGACTGCTGGGCTATTTACAGTTGGAGTTTGGTTTTGCTTTGATTTGATTATTGTAACCAGGCCCTGATTTTCCCCTCTTGAAGGAAGAAAGTATTTAATTTAGTTTTTAATTTATAGGAACCCACAATTGAGAGACATAGGATTTTGAAGTAGACTAGGTATTTTTTTTAACTTTATTTATTTATTTATTTGCCTTGGTGTTTGCCTGGAACTGGAACTACAGACAGTTGTTAGCTGCCATGTGGGTGCTGGGAATCGAACCCTGGTCCTCTGGAAGAGCAGACGGTGCTCTTAACCGCTGAGCCATCTCTCCAGCCCCTAGACTAGGTATTTTAAAGAGATGAATTTTTAAATGCTTGAATTTTAAAATTCAACACTTAAAAGACTGTGGATTTTTTAAAATTTGAAATGATTATAATGCAATGTTTGTGTTAATATGTGATCTTTGGACTAAACAATAAAAAGGTTGTGGCTTCTTAGTGATGTGTGTGTGTGTGTGTGTGTGTGTGTGTCAGATTGTCAGGGGTCAGTTTGTGCTGGCTGGAGACAGGAGGGAGCCTCAATTAAGAAAATACCTCCTTAAGATTGGTCTGTAGGGGGCTGGAATAAATAATAAATAAAGTTTTTTTTTTTTTTTTTAAAAAAAAAGATTGGTCTGTAGATAAGCCTGGCAGATATTTTAGTTAGTAATTGATGGGGGAGGGTCCAGTTCTTTGTGGGTGGTGCCATGCCTGGGCTGGTGGTCCTGGGTTCTATAATAAAGCAGGCTGAGCAAGCCATGGGGAACAAGCCAGTGAGCAGCACCCCCATGGCCTCTGCATCAGCTCCTGTCTCCACGTTCCTGCCCTGTTTGAGTTCCTGTCCTGACTTCCTTCCTGATGAATGGTGATGTAGAAGTGTAACTAAGAATGTGTACATATTCAAGCCATTTAGAGTTTGTTTCTTAAAGTGGGGCTTTGCTTTCATTTATGAACAACAAACTGTGTAGCAAATATAAAAGATGTCTTATTAATTTTCTACTGCTGTGACAAAGCACTATGACCAAGGCAACTTAGAAAGGAAAACATTTAATTGGGTGTATGGTTTCCAAGTTGCAGCCTAAGATGGTGGGGCAAAGGCATTAATGTGAGGCTGAGCGCTCACATCTTGATCACAAATAGGACCCTGTGTCTTCCTGGGGCCCATCCTGCCAGGCCTCACTTCTCTTCTCAGGGAGTTGCTGAGCAAAGGGCTGCAGGCTTCCCATCAGAGATGGTAGATCCCAGGATGCTGCACAGCTCCATGGCACCCTCACCAACATAATAACCTGTTAGCTGCTAGAGTTGGCCAGGATGGGGCAGGGCCAGGACTTCAGCTAAGATAGGGCTTTGCAGAATGGCCTGAGGACCACAGGCTGGACAACCCTTTGCTGAGGAATGAGCATGGTGTGGAGAGCCTTGGTGTCTGATACCCAGGGCAGTTTTACTCTCACACATTTGCTAAGACAGGATCCATATTGGAGCATCTTGAACAGATATTTCCTCTGCTTAGCCTAAGTCTGAAATCCCACAGTGAGCACAAGGCCATGTTAACTGCTTCGTGTCATGTTCAGATTCAGAGATCTTCCCCTAAAAGGGATTATGGCTGAAAGTGTTACTAGTGGTGACTAGATAAGTGTGTGTATGTATGTGTATGTGTATGTGTATGTACGTATGTGTGTATGTATGTATGTGTGTATGTATGTATGCATGTATGTATGTATGTATATATGTATGTATGTATGTGTGTGTGTATATATAATTATTCATTTAAGCCAGGGTCTCTAGGCTGCTTGGACTTGTCAATCCTCTTGTTTCAGGGCATACACACATACTATGTACCTACTGAATACTTCTAAAAGTCCTCAATACCAATGAAATGCTTCTTTGTGAATATTTACTTTTTAAAACTTATAAAATACATACAAAGATCACAATTTGTACTACCTGGGAGCATCCTGTTTGATGGCATGAAATCCATTTACCTTTTTTTTTTTTTTAAAAAAAAAAACAATTATCTCCATCCTTCATTTCCAGAATTTTTGATCATTTCAAACTGAAACCTCTATTCTCATACTTAGATCTCCTCCCCAAGTTCTGCCAAGCACTGTTCACCTTCTCTGTCTGGGTCTGACTGCTCTGCTCTGCCATGCTTTGTATTTGAGGGATCATGCTGTGCCTACTTTTTGAGTATATGTGCTACTTAGTATAAGGACCTGGCTCCAGTTTGCTTCCTGCTGCCATGATAAATACCATGACTACAGACAACTTGGGGAGGACAGGGTTTATTCCACCTTGTAGCTTATAGTCCTTCATGAGGGGAAGGAAGTCTGAAGAACTGGAGGCAGAAAGTGAAGCAGAGACCCAAGAGGAATGTTGCTTACTGGCTGGCTCCTGTGGTCAGGAGCCAAGGGTTAGCCTGCTTTTTATACAACTCAGGACCATCTGCCCAGGATGGCACCTCTCACAGTGGGCTGGGCCTTCCACATCAATCATCAATCAAGAAAATGTCCCACAGGCTTGCCTACAGGTCAATCTGATGGAGACATTTTTTCGAGTGAGGTTCCCACTTCCAAAAGATCTAGCTTTTGTCAGGTTGGCAAACACACACATACAAACCAAAACCAACTAATCATTTATGGTGTGGCTTATGCCAAGGGCTCCTTTTGCAAAGCTAAATATTACTTTAATACGTGGACCAACCACACTGATGCATTCAGGCACTGACCACTTGTGATACTTACACCCTAGGCTACTGGCAATCCTAAAACTGCATAAACATGGCTGTGCACCTGCTTTTCAATCACATTTTGAGATCCTGTGTCTCATCACCCACCCAGCCCCCTCTGTCTTGGTTTAATGTGACTTCCTCTTTCAGATCTGTTACCCTTCTACCCTTCTCAGCTCTGCAGTCTGAGCTGTGGCTAGCCAGCATGGAAACAGACCTCTAGAGGGCTGTGGACTTCCTACAAGGAGGACTTCCTCCTGTCTCAGCTCCCACATGCCAAATAACCTGACCCCTGCAAACCACACCTGTCCCTAACAGTGGCACACTACCCAGGGTGGAGATAAGTGGAATGGCAAGCGAGTTGGGAGACTCCCAGGGAGTCCAAAGCAGTGTTAAAAATAAGAACCCTTAGCTTGACAGTGGTGGCACATGCCTTTAATCCCAGCGCTAGGGAAGCATTGGCGGGTGGGACTCTGTGAATTCAAAGTTAGCCTCGTCTACAGAGTGAGTTCCAGAATAACCAGGACTATGCAGAGAAACCCTATCTCAAAAAAGCAAAAGAAGCAAACAAAAAACAACTCTTAAATCACCTCAGCTCAGGGAGGAGACGGAGTGATTCTGCCCTAATTCATCCTGATTTCCTTCCTCTCTCTCTCTCTCTCTCTCTCTCTCTCTCTCTCTCTCTCTCTGCTACTATAAAATGCACAAAGGGTTAGAGACTTTGCCATGAAGTGAATAAACTTCTTAGATCTGCAGTGGACTTCATTGTCCTGACACCACATTGTGTGGGGATGTCCTATCTTTTTGTGTTGATCATAACACAACTTCATTATTGTTCTAATATTCCTTTAACACACACACACACACACACACACACACACACACACACACACCATTCTCTGGTGCTAGTGACTGCTCTAAAGCAGAGATGTTTTACTTTCTTCCCTCTGTCCTTGCTTTAACCCTTTGTTGTTGCCATAGACACGCTGTGGCGATAGCGACAGCGCAGGGGGGTTCTGTACTGTACCGCCCTGAGCTTATTGTTGGAAATCTGTATTATTCCACCATTCTGAAGATTTACATTTTTAATGGCTCATTTATGTAATCCCATAAATAAAGTAGCGAAAAAGGCATCCCACACAAATGAGTGAATTGGAGTTTGAAAAAGCCCCTGAAGCGGGTCACCCAGGGTCTCAGCTGTGGGGCCTTGATTGGTGTGGCCGGTGCTAGCCAGGGTGGTAGTGGGCTTAAGACCACCCAGTCAGCGCCCAAATGGGGCATTACCAAGGAATAGCAGGATGATGCTGGGGTTCAATCTCCTCTATTGATCGGAGAGCACAGTGACAGTGCAAATCCATTTCAATGTGATGCTCATTTACCTTGCCGCTGGCAGCTGCACCTCTCTCTGGCAGAGAAGCCCCTCCGTTAGCATTTCTGCTCCGGGCAGCTGACGTTCCCCCTCCCCTCCTTTCTTCTTCTTAACCAATATATTCCTGGGGCTGCTAAATTCTCTCTAAAAGAGCCTGTGAATTCAAGCACCTGCCTCAAGAATGTATTTGCCTCAGTGAACAGACATATAGTTGGAACAATTCACTGTTGGGCCTCCCCCTACCCGATTCTCTCGTCATCATTTTCCTGCCTCTGCATGAAAAGCTTCAGTGAAACTTCTGCTCCTTTGGGAGAAGTTTGTACTAATTAACACAAATGAAGAAAATGGTCCAAACATAACTGAATCAGCAAACGTGGCCCCTGGGTCTCCGGCTGCTCAGAGCGAAACTGTAAAACATTGTCCTGTGCTCCAAGGCATGTGTTTAACAGTAGTGGTCCTGGACACATTTGAGCTTTAGGATCTTTAAGCAAAGTGTAGCCATGGGAGTCTCAGTCTCTCTCTCTTTCTCTCTCTCCTTCCCTTCTTTTCTCCCCCTCACTTCTTTGCATTTTTGCAGTAGTATCTGCCTTTGCCTGTCAATCAGAAATGTACAGTTGGTAGTCCATGATTTGCTGGCCCCTAGACATAGACGGACAGGAACTGAAAAGTGCTATAAATGCACAAATGTGTTGATAGTTACAAAATCTCAACTTGTCGAAAACAGTGGTCCCCCAACAAGAAGGCATTCAAGTCCCCAGCTTGCCCATTTTCTTGCCATGGAAAAGTGAATTATAATTGCTGCAAAATAAAGCCTTTGAACCTGTTGTCTCATTTTGGCTGCTTTATGAGAAAGGATAAACGTGTTTTCTGTTATAGCTTCCTGAAGGAGAAAAACACTGAGCAAGCCAGAGAAACAGTGAAGGGATTTCATGGCTGCTTTCCCCAAGAAGATGGGTTGGATGCTCAGGCTGGAGGTCAGAGGCGCTGATGCTCCAGGACTCACTGGGAAGCCCCTGAAAGCTCCTTACAGTAGAGAGTGTGAAGTTTCAGGAACCTTCCTATATTTGCGGGTGGAAGCCCCACACCAGGGACGGTGCCTTGTCTGAGGGAGACACAGAATCAGAGAGGGACAATTTACCCGGGTCCTGTGGTCGTCTGTGACCCTGCCCTTGGGATATGGCCAAGAAGACATGTGAGGGTCCTTCATGAATCACGGTTGTTTCTTTCGTGATACTGGGGATAGGATTTAGAGCCTTGCACACGCAGAGGTGGAGTGAGTCCCCTGCACTCTCCCACCCCCACCCTCCTGACAGATGGAACAGAAGGGGCTGCTGGGCCAGACTTTTCATCACTATGACAAAATGCCTAACAAACAACTTCCGGGAAGAATTGATTTCAACTCCTAGTCTTAGAAGGTCCAACCCATAGTCCCTATTACCAGGCCTGTGGTGTAGGAGTAACAGGGTAGTGGGACATGTGGGGGGGCTCTATAGTTCATGGTAAAGGGAGGTGGGATGGAGGGGGAGGGGCATACTCCAGCAGAACAGACAGAAACTTTGTGTTTTCTGTTTCCCTTTCAGCATCTTAAGCATCTACACTGGGGCTATTAATTATTGTTCCTTACAAGATAGGGATACATTCCATCAGCTTTAGCCTTTCACAAACAAGGGGGATTTGTTTTCTTTTGTTGTAAACTTTATTATTGAAGATGAATTTGACTGGAATAATCTAGAGATCCTGTGTGTTTGTCCACATGTGCTGGTTAGTTGTTGAGGGTTTTTTTTTTTTTGTTTGGTTTGTTTTATTTGTTAACTTGATACAATCTAGGATTATCTAGGGCAAAGGAAACTTCAATTGAGAAAATGCCTCCATCTGCTTGGCCTGATTTTCATGAATAATCATGGGTGTGGGTGGGCCCAGCCCACAGTGGGCAGTGCCTCTCCTAGGCAAGTGGTCCTGAGTGGGATAAGAAAGCGGGAGGAGCAGTCCAGTCAGCAGCATCCCTCCATCCCTCTGCATCAGCTCCTGCCTTGTGTTTCTGGCTCTGCCCTCCCTTTCCTCCATGATGGACTAGAACCTAAAAGCCAAATCCAACTTACCTTTGGTGGTTATCGCAAACTAAGAATCCAGGCCACCACAGTTCGGAGCTGAACTGTCTGTCTCCCACAGGTCCATGTGCTTAAACCTTTGCTCTCCAGCTGGGTGATGCAGGTCTCAGAGTTCTCAGAACCTTAGAGTCTAGCTGACAAACACAGGCTAAGGGCTGGGGCTCTGAAGATAGATGACAACCTGGCCTTGCTTTGAGACTGGCTTTGTTTTTTAATATTTATTTTATGTGAATTGGTGTTTTGCCTGAATGTATAACTGTGTAAGGGTGTCAGATCTTGGAATTACAGATAGGTGTTAGCTGCAATGTGGATGTTGTGAATTAAACTCAGGTCCTAACAGTCAGTGCTCTAAACCGCCAAGCCATCTCTCCAGCCCGAGACTGGCTTTTTGTTTCCAGACTCATCACAGTGTGGCTTAGGTGCCTCGCTACAGGCTCTTGGCCTCCATAGCTCCACTGTGCCTTCCCTTCCACAGTGGATTCAAATGTCTGAAGCTGTAAGCCCACGCAGTCTCTTTTTCTCTCTTGAGTTGTTCTGGTAAGTATTTGTCATGGCAAAAACTACAACAACAAAATGAGTCCACAAACCAAACCATAGTTATAAGAGAGAGGGGGGGGGAGGTTATTGCCTGCAAAGGACCCAGATTCAGTTCCTAATGCTCACATGATGACTCACAACCATCTATAACTTGGGTACCAGGGGATCTGATGTCCTCATGCACACTTCATGCACACAATACACCTGCATACAGAAAAAAAAAACTGTATACATGAAATAAATAAATAGAAATAACACACTTACATCAGCAAAATTTCCTTTAAAAAAATCCAGGTGTGATGGTACATGCTTGTGTTCTTAGATGAAGATGTAGAGATAGGTGGATCCCTAGGGCTTGTCAGCCAGGCAATCTTAAACCAAATAGGGAAGCTTTACGCCAGTGAGAGATCCTATCCCAAAAAACAGGGTGGACAGCATCTGCGGAATGACCAAGATTGACCTCTGGCCCCCATGTGAGCCTGTATACACACACACACACACACACACACACACACACACACACACACTTTCACAAGTATATCTTTTATGAGATTGAATTTATAATCATGATCCCCTTACAGTAAGTTTGCAAAGCTGAGCTAAAATATCTAAGCAGTTCTTCCATGCAAAGCTGGATGTCCTTGACAAAGTCAGGTTTCGCCTGAGCAAAACCACTGACATCTAGAACTTTTCACACCAAGGATGTGTGGGCCTGGGGTCTCCAAACACCAACTGAGGGTCCTCCAGTGAGTTCAGTTCTGAGCCCATCTTCCTGGAGATAGCATTATTTCCACATTAGTCCTGCAACAGTGCTCCCCACTGTAGATGCTGCTGGTGGCTCCAGGTATTTTTTTTTCTCTTTCTTTATTTGCCTTGGTGTTTGCCTGGAACTGGAACTACAGACAGTTGTTAGCTGCCATGTGGGTGCTGGGAATCGAACCCGGGTCCTCTGGAAGAGCAGAGGGTGCTCTTAACCACTGAGACATCTCTCCAGCCCCGGCTCCAGGTATTTTTAATCTCTACTTAGAACCAACTGACTATAAATTGAAATTCCCAAGACCCTTCTCAGGTTCAACTCATTTATAGGATGGCTAAAGATACTCAGATAATTGAATTGTTGATTTTTTTATAAAGAGTATTATTAGGAGGCTGGAGAGATAGCTCAGAGGTTAAGAGCACTGACTGTTCTTCCAGAGGTCCTGAGTTCAATTCCCAGCAACCACATGGTGGCTCACAACCATCTATAATGACATCTGGTACCCTCTTCTGTATACTGTATACATAATAAATAAATAAATTTTAAAAAGAGTATTATTAAAGATAGAGACAAAGCCAGGGACACAGATAAGTGTGGCACTTCAGTGCCCCATCTTATTAAATTGTCCAGTGAATTTGTTTGTGGCTGTCCTACCTCAGCCTTTTTAGTAGTTGGGATTGCAGACTAGAGTCACCATGCCTGGATTTGATGAAAACTCTACCAAGATCCCATGAGCATTTATTCTGTTAAAAATGTAGAGGTACAATAGCACAAGATAAGTGCCCACTGGGCAACTTGGGGAGACTTCATCTCCAAGCATTTCTCACTCCCTGCCAAAGACCAGTGGGTGGAGCTGGAAACCTCCAGCACCAAGAGGAAACCACATGCTAAAAATTTAAAATTATTTAATTTATTTGAGACAGGATTTCTTCGTAGTTTTGGAGCCTGTCCTGGAATAAATTACTTAATTTTTATTTATGTGTCATTGCATGTATGTGTCTGTGGGGACCTGAAGAGGGTCTCCAGTTCTTCACCCCAGCCTCCTCATCAGTAGATAGGACTATGGGCAGATGCCACTGTGCCTGGCTTTCACTGATGACCACCTATTTATTTATGGAGTTTCTCTGTATAGATCAGGCTAGCTTGGAACTTGTGATTATCCTCCCCGCCCCTCTGGAGTGCTCCATTGATGGCTTTTAACAGGAACAAATATTCCCAACAAATGATAATTTATTTCCTTCCCTTTCCCCATCATCCTTTCTACACAAAACATTTTCCAAAGAGTTATGAGAAAAAAATTTCAAAATCTAATCTTGGGGCAAGAAAGATGGCTGAGTACTTATTGCCCTTACAGGAGACTTGCATCCAGTTCCCAGCACCCACATGGCAGCTTACCACTCATTGTAACTCCAGTTCCAGAGATCTGATGCACTTTTCTGGCCTCTGTGAACTGCATGTAGCCATTGCACATATACACACACAGGTATCCAGTAGACAAAAAAAAAACAACTCTTTTTTTTCTTATAAATCTAATTTTTGCTGGGTGTGGTGGCACATGCCTAAACTCTAGCATTCAGGAGGCAGACACAGGTAGATTCTGTGCGTTCAAGGCCAGCCTAGTCTATTGAGTGAGCTCTGGACCAGCCAGTGAGATCCTATATATATAATTTTTAAATGACAAAGTTTATGATCTACTTTCAGTCTTTCTGAATCTATATTTCTCTCAGACATACAAACTGGTGATCCTGATTTCAAAAATCCTCTTTTGTGCTTGAAGATCCCCAATATCCCAACTGTGCTGTGATCACTGGCCTGGCTTAGAGGTGACGGGGGGAGCGTAATTGACCAGGATCATGAGTGAAGAGTCAAATCAAAATCACAGAGACTTTAGTCTGTGCTCTTTTTATAGTTTAAATATCACGGGGTCTAGAGAGATGAACCAACAGTTAAAAGCACTCGGTATTTCCCCAGAACCTGAGTTGGAGTCCCAGCACCCCCTATGCTGGCTCAAACTGTCTGACTCCAGTTTCAGGAGATATCACGCCCTCTTCTGGACTTTGAGAGCACTGCATGCACATGGTGCACAGACAACATGTAGACAAAAACACTCAGACACATAAAATAAAAAAGAAGAGGAAAATTAAATATTAAACCAAACCAAAGAATAAATTTATCACAAAGAATAAACTTAGCAGGAGAGTCTAAGAATTTGTACAAGGTATAAAGCTCAAAGTTCAGAGATTCCCTCAAATAATCATTTTGTACTTATGCTGCAAAGTCACTGACAATATTAGAGATTACTAATCACTTAAAATCATAATTATTTATAGATATAATTCATTATAATATTATAATTGTGAGCCCCACTCTTTTGGTTTTTTGAGACAGGGTTTCTCTATGTAATAGTCTTGGCTGTCCGGGAACTTACTATGTAGACCAGACTGACCTTGAACTCACAGAGATCCACCTGCCTCTGCCTCACAGGTGTTGGGGTTAAAGGCATGTGCTACCACTGTCTGGATTTTGTTTCTTTCATGTGAAGAACCAATTTCAGCTATTACTGAAGATATAACTCAGATTGTTTGGCCAGCATACACAAGGCCCAGGTTCTCTCTAGAACTTTAAAAAGAGAATGAAACCACAACAATGTCACAAACACTCTGTTGAAGAAAATTACAAGCAAGGAATAAAATTGTCGTGTTTGTGGTTTGGTTTTGCTTTGCACAAAGGCATTCAGAAGCACCCGGTTATGGTTTGGACACATTACACCCCAGTTCCTGACTTTCTTGTGTATTAAACAGCTAAGAAGGATTGTGCTGAAGCAGCTGTTGGTTCCCCTAGGTAAAGCAGCCAGAACCTGTGCAGCAGTTATTTAGTTGATCATGTAGTGAAGTCATTTGAATATTACTGTAAAACAGGATTTAAGAGGGAAATAAGAGGGAAAAGTAAGCTTTGGAATCCTACAAAGCTCTCAGGACTTGGGCCCAGATGCTGTGATACAGTTATTTCTCACGGGAAGAGTGTATGAATTTTCTTTGGAAAAAAAAAAAAACAAACAACTTCCTTCTAAATCTAGGGCCTTGGTCCAAGTCAGCATTTGATTGAAAACTATGCTTGAGAAATTGTGTAACAGCAGTGTGGAGGGATTGACCAAGCAAGGAGCTGTAATGCAAATGCCTAAGTGGTCTGTTGGAAACATCCATCAATCCAGGGCCAGGGCCAGCATCCAGATTCTTCTCCAAGGATGTCCTGGACCTTAGGTATTTTGTGACTGTCTGGAAAAAAGGAATTACTAGGAGCTGCCTGAAATGAACAAAGTAATATCAGTGACTAACTTGGAGACACACATGCAATCCTGATTCTGTTGGTTGAGAGAGATGCAGCCCCCTCCTGCTACATTATTCCATTGATGGAAAACATTTACATCTCCTTTGTCAGCCAGTTTTCTGTAGGAATTTTATAATCACAAGGCAGCTCTATTTGCTGCTCTGTTCCCTGAAAAGTGTTGCTGAGGGGCCAGGCTGGCACATGTTGTCATTCCAGAGCCAAAAAGTTGTTGTTGTTTGAAACTGTAGTCTATCATACATCAAACCTGTCAAGCCTTTTCATTAGAGTGCATGGTTTTTAAGTTCATTGTAAATAACTCAAATTGATTTTTCAGAAGAGGGCAGAATGCTTTGCTCTAATGTTGGCCATTACAAACTGTTATAATATTCATTGTCAAATGGGCTTTCTCAAGTGGATTTCTCAAGAGAGGAAAAGGGGATTTAAATAGATAAAATTACTTTGAGATTTAAATCAGTGCTTTTCCAGCTGACTTTTTTTTTCCCCCTAAGTCTAGAAGTTTTTGTTCAGTTAACTACGAAGTCAGTGGCAGCACTGGAGAGCCGGCTCAGCAGTCAAGAGTGCTTTCTGCTCATGCAGAGGTCCAGGGTCTTATTCCCGGCACCCACATGGCCACTCACAACTGTCTGTAACTCCAGTTCTGGGGTTTCCAACACTCTCTTCTGGTCTCCTAGGGCACTAGCATGATGTGTGGTGTGCATACATGTGCAGGCGAACACCCAAAAATAAATCTTTAAGAACCTGTGCCGATGTTTATCAGGAGATGGGCACTGAGCATCATCTGACACTGAGATGGTTAGAAGTGGCTTTCTTCTGCATTCAAAGAGCCATAGATTTGCCAGTGACTCCAAAAGTATTTTCAAAGTAATCAATAGTTTGCATGTCCTTTCCCAGGCGCATTGCTCTGAACAGGGTCTTGTAGCTCACCATTTTGTGTCAGTTACCTACCACTTCTGGAAGCAGACAAGGGGGAGTAAGAGCCTCTTGGCAAGGGGACAGCCAGTGGCTCTGTCTCCTGAAGTTGGGGAAACAAAGTCAGGAAGAACCTTAGGTGTGGAAGAGAAGCAAGCCATAGGCCACAAGGACGAGCCTCTCCAGTCTGTAGCCACTGGTGTTTCCCGGTCTCTGGCTGCTTCATTTTCAGACCTGGGATACAGTGATGCAAGAGCAAAGCCAGGGAACTGACTGACTCTCATGGTGTTCCTTGGAGCCCGAGCTCCCTTGGGAGTGGAACCTTTAAAAGGCGTGGTCTAGTCTGGTGAGTGGTCACTGGGAAATGAAGCCGCAGAGGATTATGATGGCAGGCCTGCCAGCACCTTTCAGGCTCTTGGTACACTCTGTGGTTCTCAACATCCCTGATGCTCTGACCCTTTAATGCAGCCCCTCGGTTGTGGTGATCCCCCAACCATAACATTATTCCATTGCTGCTTCATAATAACTTGCTACTGTTATGAATCATAGTATCCCTGTTTCCTGTTGGTCTTTTGGGGGTCATGACTCACAGTTAAACACTGGTTATTGAAAGGAGCAGGGTGAAGAGGGGAGCCTGCCACAGGAGCTGTTGAGATAGAGTTTGATCTGATCTGAGACTCGCTTGCTTTACCTCTTAAGGTAGCAGGCAACAGCATGGCAGGAGACACTTGGACTGTCTCTAGGTAGAAAGACTTTGTTGTTATTATAAAGAAATACAGAGAGAGGGAGAAGTGAAGAGAAAAGGGAGGGAGGAGGAAGGGATTGAGAGTGCTCCCCAGAGGAAAGAATCAAGTGAGAGAAAGTCAGAACTCAGGGCAAGGCATGACTTCAGAGGCTAGAACAGAATTCTAACAGGTGCCCCTTAAAAGTAAAAAAGAGTAAGAAGGGCAGGCAGGGTTCTTAGCCAAACTGTGACCTGATCTCTTGTTTTATAAAGCTGGCCACCTCAGGTATTTTGTAATTACACAAATCTGACTTGACTTTTACTTATGTATTTATTTCTTTAGGGTTTTTTGTTTGTTTGTTTGTTTGTTTGTTTTTTAGATAAGGTTTCTCTGTGCATCCTTGGGTGACCTGGAACTAACTCTGTAGAGCAGGTTGGCCTCACACCCACAGATCTGCCTGCCTCTGCCTCCTTAGCGATGAGATTAAAGTATGCCACTTGGCTTTTAAACTACTTTGTAAAATTAAAGTTGGCATAGGGTTTGCTGATACTGAGGCCCAGCTGGCTTGCAATCACAGTAGTAGTTATAGGATTGTGTGTATTGGTATGGGAATAAAAGGCCTTAAGGGCCATAGAAAGGCTTAGACAGCATAGGCCCAATGAGGTTTTCCAGAATAAGTTGGCTAAAATGGCAGCTACCAGAGAACCACGGATTAGCAATAAATATGACTATGATGTGAATCATCCTATAACTCTTTCTATTTAAAATGCCACCTTTGTGTGATTCTGAATAAATATGCCTTTGGGACTAATAGTGAGCTCCTTCGCCTAGAGAGAAAGACATGTGTTGATCTGCCTGTGGCTCCCTGTACCTTTTAAATTTCCCAGTCCCCAGTGATTCTCTTTTCCTGGCTTCAGAGCTCAGACAGACCTGACAATTTGTCAGGTTTGATGAACATGCTTAATGGCTAGATCCCCTTGAACCAGGAAGACTGTCTCCTCTGAGTGCTTGCCCAAAGGAACATGCAGCCGTTCACTGAAACAACTATGCTCAGAGGGAGGTTTTCTCCAATAGCATTCACTTTAGGAGCTGATGATCATGATGATGGTGATGTAACTTCAGGTTTTTCTTCAGCTTGCCTCTCCTGCCATGGAACCAAACCGTCTCCTATGAACCAGGGAAGAGCGATGAAGTTTGCTAGTGTCAAGATGTAGGTAGAGCTTGGTTCGTACCAGTGGAGGCCATAAATTCTTGGATGTATTTGTCTGCAACAGTCAGCTTAAGGCAGATGAAGATAGGATGACAGATGCTGTGTCTTGCCCCATTAGCTGAGCAGATGATTCTCTATGATGCTCAGTGTGGGATAATAGTATAAGAAGGAACAGTGGCAAACACATTAGTGGACATGTGTAAGGAACTGAGGTGCATGCAGGCCATACCATTTAGACAACATGGTGAAGATACATAGAATATAAGTCAGCTAAAATGTGGTTGACCGTACACATCTAGAGACCAGTTAATAATGGCTGACAGGATTTCCAGGGAAACCTAAGGTTAACAGCAATGTAATCTGTTATAGAATTATTTTGTGGATTATGTTCATTGTTAATAATAATAATAATAATAATAATAATAATAATAATAAAACACTGGCCAATAGCAGTGTGAGAAGAGGCATCTTGACACAGAGAGAATGATAAGAGGAGAAAGAGCAGAGTTAGGGGAGCCACCGGGCAAGCAGGACTTATAGAAAATGGGGTAAAAAGCATTTATGGCAAAGCATAAATAGGAATATAGGTTAATTTAAGTGTAACAGTAACAAGCCTGAGCTATAGGCTGAGCATTTATAATTCACATTCAGCCTCTGAGTTGGTTATTTGGGACCTGGGCAGTCAGAACAAGAAACATCAATTTACAATGGCCTTGAGTTAGAAGCCTTTGCCTTCACCATCCCATCTGTGTCTGTAGGTCAGTGTGGCCACATCCCCTTATGATCTCTGTGTGTATTTCTATGCCTGTGTGTGCCTGGGTACCTGGTGGCATCTTCTTTCATTGCTTGCCAGTAAAGTATGTAACATCTACTGTGACTGTAGGGATGTTTTTTAGTTTCCCTGGCCTCAGAGTTGGGACTTCAAAGCATCTCAGCTCAAGGCTGTGAGTTCATATTGCAGACATTAAAATGGCAGACACAAGTCCTCCTGATTCTGTTCAGCTTTCTACCAGGCTTTCACTGAAGCAAAGGAAAAGGATATATTGAAGGTATAATGAGAGTTTACCTCAAAGTCAACACACTTGTTTAACAGCTAAAAGAATTTTTTATTTTTATTTTTTTCGGAAGTACAGACAGCTGTTAGCTGCCATGTGGATGCTAGGAATCGAACTCAGATCCTCTGGAAGAACAGTGAGTGTCTTAACCGCTGAGCCCTCCAGCCCCCACATCCATTCTCTTGATGATGCTTTCTACAGTGTCTTTCATTTCTAAATTTTCAATTTGCATTTTCAGCATTTCCTTTTATTGAATTCTTGTTTTATATCCTGTATCACGTTCTTATTTCATTCAGCTATTTATTTCCGTTCTCTTTGAATGACAACTTTATTTGTATCTACTTTGACTTCACTAGACAATCTTATCACTATTCTTCTAAAATTCCTCAAGAACTTAATGTAATTTATTCTTAAAAATATTTTTAGGGGGCTGGAGAGATGGCTCAGTGGTTAAGAGCACCGTCTGCTCTTCTAGAGGACCCGGGTTCGATTCCCAGCACCCACATGGCAGCTAACAACTGTCTGTAGTTCCAGTTCCAGGCAAATAAATAAATAAATAAAGTTTTAAAAAAAATATTTTTAGGTCAGGCATAGTGGCACACACCTTTAATCCTAGCACTCTGGAGGCAGAGGCACACAGATCTCAGTGAGTTTGAGGCTACCCTGGTCTGCAGTGAGTTCCAGGACAGCTAGGGCTACACAGAGAAACCCTGTCTTGAAAAACCAAAAAATAAAAATATATTTTAAGAATTTATTTGTATTAATGTTTTACTTGTACTGTCTATGGACCATATGCCTGGTGCCCATAGAGCCCAGAAATGGTATCAGATCCCCTAGGACTGGAATTATAGATAGTTGTGAGCCACCATGTGGGTGCTGGCAATAGAATTCAGGTGTTCTAGAAGAGTAGCCAGTGCTCTTAACTGCTGAGTCCCCTAATTCAAACTTTTTGGGAGATATTACTTTGGAACTGGTATTGGGAGGCAGAACTGTACTGCTTGATTTTTCACGTTAAATTATTATTATTGTGTGTCTGCATGTAGGTGTGTGATGGGAGTGTATGTGTGTGCCTTTTTGTCACTACATGCACGTGTGTGTAGTGCTTCTGGAGACCACCAGATCTTCCCAAAACTGAAGTTACAGGCAGTTGTGAGCTGCCTGATGTGGGTGTTGGGAATCAAACCCAACCCAGGTCCTCCAAAAGGACAGCCAGTGCTTTCAGCTTCTAAGCCAGTGGTTTCTAGCCTGTGGGTTGCAACCTCTGTGGTGGGTTGAACAACCCTTTCACAAGGGTTGCATATCAGATATCCTGCATTTCAGATAGTTGCATTATGATTTACAACAATAGCAAAAATTACAGTTAAGAAGTAGCAATGAAAAGAATTTTATATAAATAAATAAAGTTTAAAAAAAAGGGGGGGGCTGGAGAGATGGCTTAGCGGTTAAGAGCACCGTCTGCTCTTCCAGAGGACCCGGGTTCGATTCCCAGCACCCACATGGCAGCTAACAACTGTCTGTAGTTCCAGTTCCAGGCAAACACCAAGGAAAAGAATTTTATGATTGGGGTCACCACAACATGAGGAACTGTCCTAAAGGGGCACAGCTTAAGGAAGGTTGAGAACCACTGGTCTAAGCCCCACGGTAAACTTTTTTTTTCAGAGTCTCTCTCCATGTAGCTCTGGCTGTCCTGTAACTATTTAGACGAGGCTAGCCTCAAACTAACAGAGATCTGTCTGCCTCCTGAGAGGTGGGATTAAGGAAGTATATCGCACTCCCACAGTAAACTCCCTACAAGTTCTGGAAGCTATCTAGTTCTTAGCCATTAGTCCTGGAAGATGCTACAGTACATTCTGTACAGAAAAGCATGTTAACTGCAAAGAGTTTAACTTACTCTATTCTGATATATTAAATTTTACTGAGCTCTTATTGCACTTGGCTGGACCCTCAGAATCATATGTAATGAAATGTAGAAGAAATATACCTCAGCAGGTAGGGCTCCTAAATGCACAGAGCTCTCTCTCAGCACTGCATGAACCCGGTGTGGTGGAGCATGCCTGTGATCCCACCCCTCAGCAAGTGGAGCAGGAGCATTATAACTCAAGGTCATCACTAACTACAGACTTCGAGAGCAGTCTGGTATATATGGGACCCTGTCTATATAAAAAAAAAAGTACCAAAAATTTGCCTTTTAAAATCTTATATTTTAAGAGCATGATTTACACATTTGTCTTTTTGTCTCTTAAGAAAGAAATGTTTAATTTTTATAGCAAAAAAGTATGTGAGAAAAATCCCACAACTACAGTGCCTCTCTGTGGCTCCACTCAGTACTTGCCCTCACACAGCACAAGGGGCTGGGGGGGGCAGTTATGCTTGGAGCTCTGACTTTTGGGCTGTGAGATGAGACCCTATCACTTGAGGCCTTTTGTGTGCAGAGGCTGGGGTGGAGATATGGAGGGCTAAAGATGAGGACATTAGCAAAGACATGTTGTTTTAAAAAACCTTCATGGGGCGATGAATTCTGTGTTGACAACTGTTAATTTTCTTTCTGTATTTTGGTGACCTTGCCTTTCTGTTTCTGCTGCACTGGTGACATACTGTCTTAGGACATGGTCTCATTCTGTAGCAAGGTTGACCTGGAACTTAAAATGTGACTCCGGCTGACCTCAATCTAATGGCAATTCTCCTGCCTCAGCCTCCCAGGTCCTGAGACTTTTTGTAGGAGCCACCACACTCAGCTATATCCTTTATCCTTATTTGCATTTTAGCCACTGTGCTAACCAGACTTTTTATCTCAGTTTCAGAGTTCAGTTCATTATGGTGGGGAGGGTAAGGTAGGGCAGAGATTGCTACATGGGAGCCAGGAAGAAAATGCCTGTATCCACAGAGGTTTTTTTCCACTTTTTTTTTAAAAAAAAGATTTATTTATTTATTATGTATACAGTATACAGAAGAGAGTACCAGATGTCATCATAGATGGTGATGAGCCACCATGTGGTTGCTGGGAATTGAACTCTGGACCTCCAGAAGAACAGTCAGTGCTTCCAACCTCTCCAGCCCCACCCCTCTTTTTTTTCTGTGTCTCTCTGGCTGTCTTGGAATTCACTCTGTAGACCAGGCTGGCCTTGAACTCACAGAGATCTGCCTGCCTGCCTTCGCCTCCTGAGTGCTGGGATTAGAGATCACCATTTTCTCCACTTTTATTCTCTCCAGGTCTCTCATCTGTGGGCTGGTTCAGGGAGAGGCTTCACCTTTTAATCAATTCTTTTTGGAAACTGATGATCTCCTTTTGTCACAGATTCTATTTCTGGACTCCAAAAGACTCATAAACACAAAATACACATAGCACATCTCCAAGAGCCCTCAGTCTTAACCATTCCAACAGCATTAGCAAGCCCAAGTTCAGAGTCTCCTCTGAGACTGGGGTAAATTCTCAGCTGTGGTATAATATTTAAATAGAAGAAACTGGGGTGGGGGACGGACAGACAGACAGACATAAGAATGAGAATAAATGGGATTGCCTTTCTGTGGGCTTTCTCTTTGTACTGCTGTCCTCCTATCTGGGCCCCCAGCTGCTGGATGGCAGTCACCTCTGGGAAATGCCCTCTTAGATATACAGAGGTGTGTATCATTCATCTCCCAGGGACTTCTTAACCTACCGAGCTGACGGTCATTTGTGTCTTGCTGTGGCCTCCATGTCTTTTTGTTTCTTATTCTTAGAGTTTGTTGGGGCTTTTGTGTTAGTGAATTTATGTTTTTTTTTATTATTATTTCTTTTGAGACAGTCTCACTTATAGCCCATGGCTACAAAAAAAAAAAAAAAAAAATGGCTCTCCCTAGCCATTCACAGGACAGCTCACTAATACAGAAGGTAAAAATCCCTTGGGGAGAGGGTCCCAACATGCTCAGGAGGAAGCAAATATTATGCTCAGCAAGTCTCACTTTTAAATATGGCAGACAGACATAGCCTTGAGGAATTTTGGGCAGCGATGAAATAGTTCATGTGGACTAGTGTGTGCTTACTTTCTGCCTGGTTCTCCAAGTGAGCACCCACTGACGGAAAGGATGACAACACAAATGGACCGTACTTCACATGCTGGGTTTCCCTTGTAAACTGGCCTTGTGTAGTCCTATTCTCCAGGCCCAGCAGCTACTATCCTCAGTTCAGTTAGGCCTACAGCCATACATCAGCAGAGTTGGGCTTGCTAAGCACTGGTAAAATAATATTTTAACTATTGAGGGTTCTTTGAAAAGAACTGTCCAAACCGTATATATTTAAAAGTAGAGAAAAATAACCTTGTCTAAGGGACGAATTTGAGAATGGAACAGCCATTCTCTTAGCCTTTGCGAAGCTGACAGGGAACATCAAGTCCAAAGCTGTGTGAGCGAGCACGCCTCACCAGGTCACTTAGAAAGCATAGCGGGGCCACTAGTCAGACCGTGAGCTTGGCCACTGACGTCTAAAAGAGGAAAGCACAGTGTTTCTAAGTATTTTATTTTGTTTTGAGAAATTCTGGGAAATGACCACAAAAGTGCAGTACATCAAAAAAACTGGGACTAGTTTTTAACAACCTGAAAATTTTAATTTCTAGAATTGCTTGTTTTGAAACTAACTTGCCAACAAGACAGATAAAAACAACAGGGCTGTGCAGGGCAATGTAACTCAGCTTCCTGTGGCAGGCACAGCTCAGGACAGTGAGGGTTTTAGTCTGTTAACACCAACACAAGAAGAGCAGTCTCCTGCAAGGCAAGCAAAGGAGCCACAGAAGTCATTCTCAGGCCACAGCCCTGACACCTCCCCACCCTCACTGCCCCCAGGCAGGAGGTCCTGGGCTCAGCGCCTGCTGCCCCGGGAGTCACACTTGTCCCTGGAGGCCCGTTTCCGCGGGGGCGAGCCTCGGGTGGAATGCATGCTGCGCTTCGAGGAGTGGCTTCTGTGCTTCTTCGAGGATTTCTCTTTCTGGTCTTGGCTTTGGCCCGGTTCCTTGCTGCCCTCCTTTTGTTCGTGGTCTTGCTCTTTATGGGAGGGCAATGTGTTCTTAATTGTGTTAATTAGGAATCGTTTATTTGTGCCAGCAAGAGGACACTTCATCCTGTAGAGAAGAGGGAGAAAAAAACCCATCATAAACAAGAGTGGGCTAACCCACTACCCAGATCAGTACAAAAAAATTCATCTCTCAAAGAACCAAGTTATGAGTTGGTTCAGCTTTTCTTGCTCCGCAGTGCGGAACAGGAGGACTGTCATGAGTCTGAGGCCAGCCTGGGGCTCGTAACAATCTAAGTACCAGGTTAGTCAGGATGGTACAGCAAGTCCCTTCCTGGAAAGATGGTGCAATGGCCCTGTGCCTGAACACTAGCGTTACCTCAGGAGATGCTACAGACACCACCACAGCACAGTCAGCCCTCACACTACAGCCTGGCTACAGCAGAAGGGGGGGGGGACTGGTGGGGAGGGATGGGACGACACTTGCCACCATCTAAGTGGCTAGTGAGCAGCAAGCACAGAAGCAACCACAGGTGGGAGTGTGGCACTGTGCTTGTAGCTGAGGTTCCTCCCTCCAGCAGAAGATGAACAGAGGCAGGTAGCTAAGGATGGCTGGCCACTCAGGGTGCACACAGGACAGTCACAGCATGGACAGTGTCTAGCCCAAGAAGCATCAACTAACTGAGGTGAGAACAGTACGACATGCACGGGGAAGTGGGGACGCCCAGTTATTTTATGGCAAATGCCAAGGCTGCAGTAGTGCAGCTCACTGACCCCTAGTCTACAAATTAATCCACCTCCACACCAGGGACGGGCAGTCCACCTGCTCGCTCCACACACACCCTTTATACTATGGAGGCGACAAAACTAGAAATATACCTCTGGAAAGACTGGGGCAGAGGCAAGCCTTCGATGCAGAGAGGTGACATCTATCTTGATGCTATAGTTGGTTACAACTCATGTTGTTGTTTAATGCCACCACAGATATCATAATCACCCATGGTAGTGCACTTTACAATTTGGCAATCAAATGCCTCAACATGTGGCCATCTGAAATGATACTCCTTAATTACTTTTCATACAACACTCCTGAAGCTTACTGTGTCCCCTACACTGTACCTAAAAGTAATGTGAAATAGTATATGTGTGCACGTGTGAGAATATATATATAAAATATTCATTTTCAAAACCTGAGTTCCTTCCATCTGCGGGACATTCCACTAGGCCTGTGTGGCAAAGACAAACCAGGCTATCAGTAGGTATATCTCTCCCATGTTGGGGAATATTGAGGGAACAGGAGCAGGTGAGCACACACAGGTTTGCTGAGCCCTGCTGAGACTGACGGAAGGTCTCCAGCACCACAGCACAAAGGCCTTTGTAGACTATGATTCCACAGGAGCACATGCAGAGACAGGAAGCACTGCACCACCACAAAGTGACAGCAGACAGCAAGAGATGTGATGTAGCTTGGCACAGGGGCAGACAGCTCCTCTGTCAATCCCTCAGAGATAGTCAGCAGATGGGGGGGGGGCGCCTCAGGACACTTTTCTGGGCCCTATGATCCTGAAGTAGCAAGGGAAGGTTTGGATGTCTGTGGTCCTGAAATACTGCAAAGACATGTCCTCCCAGCCTCCTCAATGAACTGAACTGGGACCACCTCCTATTGTCTATCACCAGTGCATGCCCAGCAAGTCCAAACGGATTGAGACTGGGCAGGAGATTTTCTTTCCAGTAATCAACTATTTCCAGCAGTGTTGGGGGTATAGTTGAGCAGTGTGTGAGAGGCCCCAGGTTCAACTCCCAGCATAGAAAGTAAAAAGCTAATGGCCTAAAATGCAGCATCATAATGTAGGTGCTTTCCTCAACCCCTTCATGCTAGAAAGTACAGGCCTGCTGCTCCATGGACTTTCAATGTTGAGTCTCCCCTCAGGCATCAGACTTGGAAGGACACTGAGCTGTGGAGAAGCTGAAATGAACGTGGCCAGAACAAAAAAAGGCTCTGCAGACAAGGAAGCCAGGCAAGCAAAAGGGTGTGTTTGCTGAGACCCAACCAAGGCCATGCACGTCAATAAGTGGTTCCTTTCTGTAGAAAATAAAAATGGCATCCACTTGCACTTCTCTAGTCCAGCAGCCTCTGTCTGGCACCTGCTCAAGTTCCCATGATTGTTTTTATGGAATGTCACAAATCAAACAATCCCACCCAAGTTCTATTTTAAAAATTTAAAACCATTCTGAGTAAATAAAGCCTTTCTATGTACTTCAAAAACCAAAGTGTAGTTTACAAGTGAATAACTGGCTCTCTGTTCCTTTAAGATCTGTGCACAGAAGTCTGCTCTCCAGGCAAGGCCTGGTGTCTGCACACCCAGCCAGGCTACTTCAGTGCAGAAGGGCTGTCTGCCCCGGCTCAGGTGCAAGGCCATTTTAGAATCTGCCTAGCAAGTAGTTACAATTCTTTTCAGTGAACTAGGATTAGTGTTCTTTCATGTTTAGAATCACCTGAGTGTGTGTTTTGAGTACCAAAGCCAGACCCCACTCCAAATTTGTAACAGTGGGACATAAACATCAGTAGTAGCCAGATGATTGTAAATATGCAGATAAATTCAGTAACACTCTAAACTTATTTAGGTTGACATGTATAATGCTTGCTATATAACAGTATGGACAACCTTGATCCCTAGAACCAGATAAAGTGGAGACAGAGGACTGACTCTACATAGTCATCTCCTGTCCTCTGCATGAGGCCTGTATTCACGTACATCATTTACTTACACGTTAACAAAACCCCCAGCAAAACCATCATCAAGACTAAAAACCCATCATAAACTTTCTAAATATCTTCAAATATCCCCAATTCTTTCATATTTTTTTTAAAAAAGTTTATTTTCCTTTTTAACCATGCACATGCATGTCGGTCTACATGCAAAGGAGTGCAGTGCTCACAGAAGCCATAAAGGGTATCAGCTTCCTCAGAGCTGAAGTTACTGGTGGTTATGTGTTACTGGGAATCTGCAAGAGCAGTCATACTTCTAACAGCTGAGCCACCTTCTCCCTCATATGTCTTTTTAAAAAGTGTGTGTGTGGGAGCAAATCCACGTGTGTGTACATGCATACAGAGGCCAGAGGACAACCTTAGTGGTCATTTTTCTCCACCTCTTTCAGACAAAGCCTCTTGCTGCCTGCATCTCACCAATAAGGCTAAGCTGGCTGGCCAGTAAAACCCTGTTTCTACCTGCCCTGGGATCACAAGCAACCACTGCCAAACCCAGCATTTTTCTTGGGTTCTGGGGCAAGGCAAGGGACTTGTCCATCTGAACTTGTCTATCCAATAGTCCTGAAGTGTCTTCAATAACTTTACTTTTTAAAAATTTAAAGATTTATTTTCATGTATATAAGTGCTTTATCTGCATGTATGTCTGTGCTTGGTGCCTGAGAGGCCAGAGGTGGATATCGAATCCTCCAAACTGGAGTTGGGGTTGTGCTGTGTGGGTCCTCTGGAAGAACAGCCAGTGCTCTTAACTGCTAATCTATTTCCAACCTCCAATAATTATTTTAGACAAGAATCCTTTTTGTGTGATATTTTGATTGCATTCTGACACTCCCGAGACTACCGATAAAGTTTTCTTTGAATAAGAGAGTGGAGCTAGCTACTAGCCATAGAGGTTTTGGAGGACAGGTAGAGACACAGGAAGTAGTAGGGTGGGGCTTAGAGTTTTTTGGATTTAGGAATGAGAGAAAGAGGAGGTCTCTGGTGGCTTCTCCACTGCTTCTCTGGTCATTTAAGTATCTTACCTCGATATCTGACTCCCAAGTTTTTATTGGTAAAGAATTAATGTTCAGATCCTAACAAAGCATCTTATTTAATGTGCCTCAAATCTATTAATTCACAAGATCCTTCTTTTCCTTGTAATCCATTTGTTAAAGGCACTGCTTCCTTGACCTGTAAAATCCTACATCTTGGATGCTGTCAGTGCAGCCTTTAGAGATGGACCAGACTCAGGCTCAGTGTCTCGGCCAGGTTGTCTTATGTGTGTGTTCTTTTTATTGGAGCTTTTTGTGAAGAAACACCAATGTGAGGGCTGTGGCTCTGGCTCAAAAGAAAGCTTGCCTAGCATTGTGTAAGGCCATACACAGGCTCTATCCCCAGCACCATAAAAAATAATCACTAATACAATTGGGTATGTCACAATCCAACATTCAGCAGAAAGTGACCCCCCCCCTCATACACACACATCAGCCAGACACAAGCTAGAGTTATCCAATTGAGAAAATGCCTCCACAGGCAGGACTGGCCTGCAGAGCATTTTCTTGATTAAAGACTGATGCAGGAGGGCCCAGTACAGTGTGCCACTCCTGGGCTGCTGGTCCTAGGTTCTCTAAGAAAACAGGCTGAGCAATCCATGAGGAGCAAATCAGTAAGCAGCACCCTTCCATGGCCTCTGCATCTGTTCCTGCCCTGACTTCTCTTAGTGATGGACTGACACCTGAGAGCTCTAAGATGAAATAAACCTTTCCCTCCCTAGTTGCTTTTGATCACGGTGTTTTATCACAGCATTAGAAGCCTAAGAGAGTGCTCATCACTTTTCACCTGACATACCAGCAGCCACTGGTGGTCTTTGCATTGATATGATCGATCCAATATTGGCATTTGTAAATGTTTTTGCTGTCTGGGAATCAAACACAGAACTCTGTGCATGCCAGGCAAGTGCTTTAGCCCTAAGTCCCCAGCCTTCGTCTTTTAAAATATGTTTTATGATGGTATAATTTGCATACAACCTATCTCTTTTTAAAAAGATTTATTTTATGTGTATATGCACATATTTTATGTGCACCATCTACAAGCCTGATTCCTATGAGACCAGAAGAGGGTGCCAGGATGTGCCCCTCAATTGGTGTTTCGGGTGACTGTGAGCCACCACGTGGGTGCTGGGAACCCAGCTCTGGAAGAACAACAGTGCTCCTAACCACCAGTCCTTCTTTCCAGACCTCAAATATATCTACTAATTGACTATTTTCTGGGGTTTGACAAATATAAGAAATCCAATTCTATCACATCAAGATACAGAACATTCTAAGCCTTCCTCTAGCCCTCTGTCTTCCAACAATAGATGATGGACGTTATGTCCTGAGTTTGGGGTCTCTATAAAGCCAAATAAATGAAACTATACACTGTCACGTTTTGTGTCTGGATATTTCATAACACTCCTGAGATTCATCCAGACAGTTGACCTCAACCATTCTGTTTCTCCACACTGTTAGGCAGTATGGATTTAGTGGTAGAAGCACAGCTTGCTTATCTCTGTGTGAGGTGACAGCCTACTGCAATGTTTCCAGTTTGGGGCTTCTGATTGTTTGAAAGAAAATGGCCCCCAAAGGCAATGGCACTATTACAAGGCATGGCCTTGCTGGAGGAGATGTGCCACTGTGAGGGTGGGCTTTGAGGTCTCTTTTGCTCAAACTTCCTTGTTGCAGCATTATTATTTTAAGGTGTGTTACTTTCGTTTATGCTGCATTTGACTCTGAGAAACTGTGTTACTTTGCCTGTCTAAACACCTGATGGTCTAATAAAGAACTGAATGGCCAACAGTGAGGCAGAAGAAAGGATAGGTGGAGCTGGTGGGTAGAGAATATACAGAAGGAGCAATCTGGGAAGGAAAAAAAAAAGCCAAAGAAGGAAGAGGACCCCCAGGGGTCAGCCACCCAGCTACACAGCAAGCCACAGAGTAAGAAACAAAGAAAGGCATGCAGAAATAGAAAAGAAAAAGCCTAGAGGCAAAAGATAGAAGGAATAATTTAAGAAAAGCTGGCTAGAAACAAATCAAGCTAAGGCTTGGCATTTATATTTAAGAATAAGTCTGTGTATATTTATTTGGGAGCTGGGCCCCCCAAAAGAATAAAAAGAACAAAACCAAACAACACTTCCCTCAGTGTGACAGTCAGTTGACTTCTTGTTGTCTGCAAGATGTAGGACATTTGGCTATTTCTCCAACATCATGCTTCCCACCAGGATGATAATGGACTGAACTTGTGATATTTTTTATAACCTGTTTTAGGATTACTATTGCTATGCTAAAACATCATAAGCCAAAGTAAGTTGGGGAGGAAAGGGTTGATTTGGCTTATACTTCCATATAAAACAGTTCATCATCAAAGAAGTCAGGACAGGAACTCAAGCAGGGCAAGAACTCAGAGTCAGGAACTGATGCAGAGGTGATGGAGGGTGCTGTTCAACCACTCAGCCATCTTTCCAGCCCCTCCTACAGCCTATTCCTACAGAGGCATTTCCCATCTGAGCCTCCCTCCCTCTGCTCTGATGATTCTAACTTGTGTCAAACTGACACAACCTTAAGGGTTTCAACAGGTTTTAAGTGATTCAATCATTACAATTTCATATTTTTTGATCAAATGAATCCATCTTTGACTTCAAACTGGCTCCAGAGACTTCACAACCTGATATTAGTCTTTGATAGTTTCTTTGCTTTCTGGCATGACAAGATTTTCCAGACCTCACAGCATTTGTTCTTGTAGAGTAAGAGTTTGGCTTGACCTAAGGGGAGGGAATGTAATCAACATGTATGTGATAGAAATGTCTTGGTTGAAGGTGGAGCTGGCCACACCTTGAGTCTTAAAGGAGGGCTGTCCACACAGGAAAGTTCAACTGTGTGGATGAGGCAAGAGCTTTAGGTCATGTGATATGGGTCAACCTGGAAACTAAAAATCAACCATGTAAACAGTCACCATGTAATCAATCAATCAGATCTATACAATGGGGCCACAATAAAAACGGGGAACACCAAGATTCATGGCCCTTCCTTGGCTGGCATCACTCCAGTCCTCTGCTGGTGTGGGGAAGGCAGCACGTTCTGACTCCACAGGGAAGAGACTGACAGGCTTCTGGTTTTGAACCCTCCCAGATTCCCTGCTTGGGGCCCCTTATCTAGCCTTATTTTAATCTGTATCCTTTTCCTGTAACAACCTGTATCCACAAGCAGAACAGACTTTAGCATTTTGTAAGTTCTAGTGAACTACTGGAGCCTGAGGGCGTTTTAGATCTTGGTGAGTGAAATGAAGGTTATACTGGACTACCGCCCCTGACCTCGAAGTCTGGCTTATTCTGAACTCTGCTTCAGATGTGCAAGCAATGGTCGCTCTAGGGAACCCCGTCTCCTTTCAGTAAGAAACAGTACTTTGATAACAGGCTGGCACCAGACCTCACTGCTAAAGGCTGGGCAGTTTGTATTTCTAGGATTTTTCTGTGTTCCAGAACTTAAAAAGGGGGAGAGGGTGTTATCTGAAAAATAATGTTGTATAACTTCCCATGAATATTTCGAATTCAAATCTAGGATGAGAGATAGTTTTTACTTTGACCTTTTACTTTATCCTACTATATAATGTTTTCAGGATACCTATATTATCAGGGCTGAGAATGTGGCAGTGCCCCATCACTCTCAACTGACAGACTCAGAAGTCATTGATGCCCATGGTATTCAGGATATCAGCATTATCAATGCTACACTGAAGGAAAGCAAGTTCTTTGTATGTTAGAAATATAGTCAACTCTTGAAATTTGTAGGTGAATAGATGGAACTTGAAAAAACTATCCTGGGGCTGGAGAGATGGCTCAGCGGTTAAGAGCACTGACTGTTCTTCAAGAGGATCTGAGTTTGATTCCCAGAACCCACATGGCAGCTTACAACTGTCTGTAGTTCCAGTTCCCAGTTCAAGGCAAATAAAATAAATAAATGAAGTGTTTAAAAAAAAAAAAAGAAAGAAAGAAAGAAAAAGAAAAAAACTATCCTGAGTGAGGTAACCCAGACCCAGAAAGTCAAACATGGTATATACTCATAAGTGGATATTAGATGTAAAGCAAGACTACAATCCACAACCCCAGAGAAGCTAGGTAACAAGGAGGACCCTAAGGGAGACAGGCACGGATCCCCTAGGAAGGGGAACTAGATAAGATTGCCTGAGTAAATTGGGGAGCCTGGTGGGGGGAGGGGGGAAAGGGAGATAAGAAGAGAACATGAGGGTACAGGGTGGTTGAATTGGGGAAGTGACAGAGAGGGTCAGGGTCAGGGTCAGGGTCAGGGTCAGGGTTAGGGTCAGGGTTAGGGTTAGGGTTAGGGTTAGGGTCAGGCAAGGAAAGAGATATCTTGTTGGAGGGAATCATCTTGGGGTCATAGAGAAACCTGGTACTAGAGAAATCCAGAAATCCACAAGGATGACCCTAGCTAAGACTCCAAGCAATAGTGGAGAGGATGCCTAAACTGGCCTTCCCTGTAATCAAATTGACCACCCTAAACGTCATTATAGAACCTTGAACCATCAACTGATGGAAGCAGATGCAGAGATCTACAGCTAAGCACTGGACCGAGCTCCCAGTCAGTTAAAGAGAGGGAGGAAAGATTAGATGAGCAAAAGAGTCAAGATCAGGATGGGGAAACCCACCGAGACAACTGGCTGGAGCTATTGGGAGCTCACTGACTCTGAACTGACAGCTGGGAAATGTACACGGGACAGAACTAAGCCCTCTGGGTGCTGAAGACAGTTGTGTGTCTTGGCAGTTTGTGAGGTCTCTGGCAGTAGGGCTAGGATTTATCCCTAGTGCATGAATTGGCTTTTTGGAACCCATTCTCTATAGAAGGATACCTTGCTCAGCCTTAATACAAGAGGGAGGGGCTTGGTCCTGCCTCAACCTGACATGACAGACTTTGTTGACTCCCTTATCCTTTCTAGGAAGCGGATGGGTTTGGGGGAAGCTGGGGAGTGAGTGGGGCAGGGGGAACTTATGATCTCCCCATTTACAAAAAAGCCCGTTCATGCTCCTCATTTACTTACTGGAGCATAATTTAAACTCCCTGTGGCCAGACCTTTAAAGAATATAAGTTTTTCCTCACCCACATCCCTGCCACAGGCCATCAATGCAGAAGTGAGGCACTGTTCATTTAGCTATGTTCTAACCTTGTGCTCTTGTATACAATGACATCTTTTTTTTTTTTTTTTTTTTTTCTTTTTTTTAAAGTCCACTAATGAGCGAGTACATCCCCTGCTAATTTTTCTGGGTTTGTGATACCTCACTCAGGAGGATATAACCTAGATGTCCCTCAACTGAAGACTGGATTAACAAACTGTGGTACATCCACACAATAGAGTACTACTCAGCAGTAAGAAAAAAATATATCCTAAAATTTGCAGGCAAATGGATGGATTTGGAGAATATCCTTCTATTCACATTCTTATCTCCAGCCAAGACTTGTACAGGCTGGCCTCACTCTTGTGGCAATCCTCCTGCCTCAGCCTCCTGTTTGTTTGTTTGTTTAAGTTTTACGAAGGCTTACTCAAGAACTTACCAGCCCATTGGTCCCATTGTCTCTGCTCTGGTTTTCCCACGCTTTGCCTCCTTTAGTAATTCTTCTATGGCTTTCCTGTTGGGAAAAGGGAAGATGTCTGAAAAGCAGCCACAAATGAATTTCTGGAAATCATTATTGCATGAATAGAACCCTGCTGGGATAGCTATCTAAAAATGGTTAATAGTTTTCAATACAAAAACTGAACACTCCCTCCTTCTCCCGCCTCCATGTGTGTTGCTGCACATCAAACCTAGGGCCTTACATGCTAGGGAAGCCCTCTCATAGAGCTACATCTCCAGCCCTGAAAAGGAAATGTTTTATGTGGGTGGGGGTGGAGACAAACTGAAAATTGCAATATAAATTATTAAACTATATATCCTTAATATAAGGCATCTATCTCATTTTAATTTGAAAAATAACCAGAAGATATGAATTGCTAGACGAATGTGTGTGTGTGCATTTAGAAATTTCATAACAGTAAAGAAATGACAGGCTGAGACCATAGCTCAGCCTGCCTAACACACCAAGTTCTAGGTTTGATCTTAACACATATACACACTCTCCTCATGCTCCCACCTCCCATACTCAGACACATACACTCCCAGACACACACATATACACACACACACACACACACACACACCCTTTTCAACCTTCCACTCCATCCACTCCCATCAACATATACACACAAACTGTCAAGCCAGGTGTGGTGAGTTGTTGTGAGTTTGAGTTTTCAGCCAGCCCAGCTTCAATGAGACTCTGTCTCAGAAAACCAGAACAACAACAGAGACCAAAAAACTAAACAAGCTTGAAATGGCACTTAAGCCAACAATGGTAACTATTCCTGTCCATCATTAATGAGGGCGTACTCTTTTCTCCACACATGAGGAAAAAAGGTTGAGGGGCTGGGCATGGTTGTACACACCTTAAATTGCAGCAGTTGGTTTACATAGGGAGTTCTATATTAATCGTTTTAAAACTTGTTCCAGATACTGGCCTGCACTCATTTCAACCAGAGTGAGACTGTACTATGTTTGCTATGATGGCAGCTCAGCCCTCTTTACTACACAGCAAGCCCATCAGAATCACTTAAATTAATTTATTTAAAATCAGTTAAATAAATTAGCTTTGCGATAACTCGGTCTGATGTTCTTTTATGAAAACTGAACATTTATTTGTATGTGCGCACTGGCACACCAGGGAAGGTCAGAGGAGAACTTGTGTGAGTTGGTTCTCTCCTCCCGCTGGCGGTTCTGGGTATCCATCTCAGCAGGACTGGTATACCTTCCTCTTTGAGTCTTCTCACCTGCCCCTTCCCCTTTCTTCAGTTAGAATGATGTCAATCTATGTAGTAATAAGTATTTAAGGCAACTAAAAGGAAGAATGAAAGAATGAAAAGTAAGTAATAAAAACAACGGAAAAAGAATTTACAAAGACTATAAAGCTAGAGCAGCTGTATCTCAAACAGTGGCTCAGAAATGAATCCGGTGACCTGCAGACAGACACCCAGAGCCAAGGGACAGCAAGAGCAAAGGCTGCACACATGGCATTTTCCCTGCTTGTGGCTTCCCACATCTTTAAAGTTACCTCTGATCATCTAACTATAAAATACAGGACATGTCACATGGCAGATGGAAAAACAAGTTCAGATAAAGGATGTGTTCAAACAAGCAAGACTTGGTGACAACACACAGGCTAAGATTCTTAGGGAAGCAGCAGAACCTGCATCACTCCTGCATACAGTGTAGAATGTGAGAAGAGTCTCACTGCAGCAATCTGACTTTCTTCCCACAGGGCAGTGGAAAGACTCAGGAAAGTGGATAATCCCATAGATCTTCCACAAGGGCTGGAAAGTATGAGAGAAGCTGGATCTGGTGGCTTGAGCCTGGAATCCCAGCACAGTTTTAAGGCAAGTACTAGGACAGCCTGCGCAACAGTAGATGATTAGATTTCCAGAGGACAGCTGCAAACAGCTGCCTATAGTTCCTAACGAGCCAGCAGTGTAATAAAGCAGTTTAGTGACAAGGCTGTGTGGATCTGTAGGAACAAGATGGAGTACAGGTTCTTCATGATTTACTGTCTAAAAACATAGATGAAAAAATTCATGTTATTGGAGCTTAACTTCGGAAAACCATTTAATTATCTGGGGTCATCTGTCCAGCCAAGGAGGAAAGTTTACATTGTAGAGATGTAGAAGACAAGAAAAAACTCAACTGGAACACTGAGGTAATTTGCAAATGGAAAGGAATTATTTAAAGATACTAGATGAAGGTCTGGGCATGGTGATGTGTGCCTGAAGCCCTAGCATTCAGGAGGTTGAGAAAGGAAGTTCCATTCCAATGTGAGGCCAGCCTGGGAAACACAATAAAATGGTCTTTAAAAATGCCTTTAATATCAGTATTAGAGATGCAGAGGCAGGCATATCTCTGTGAATTTGAGGCTAGCCAGCTACACAGAGAAACCCTGTCTCAAAAAACCAAAACCAAACCAACCAACCAACCAAAAACAGTATATGAACAAATGAATAAAGTACATACCTGTAATCTCAGAATTTGAGAGGTAGGAGGATCAAGAGTTCAAGGCCATCCTCAGCTGAGAAGATATATATGAGGCCCCAACTCATAACCCCCTAAATGGAGGCACAAATTAACTTCTGTTAAGTTGTGTTAAATTTAGTCATTAGTTGGTAAATACTACAGATCCCAAGGTGAGCAAGGCCTTTCAGGAGACCAACACATGGACTTTAAAGCTGAATGTAGTGGTGCACTTAGGAAAAGGAAGCAAGAGGATCAGGAGCTCACTTTGTAGGTTCTCTTCGTAACCCTGGCTGGCCTGAACTCTTTATATAAAGCAGGCTTGCCTCAAACTCTCCAAATCTGTCTGACTCTGACTCCCAAGTGCTGAGATAAATAGGCATACATGCCACTGTGTCAGGCTTAGTTTTTGACAATACTTGTGCCATGAATTTGAATGGAGTACTATTGAAACCCTTTCATTTCATGTCCATGCAGACCAAAGATAAAGAAGAAAAGTATCATTTAATCAATGACTGAAAAACCAAACAGCGATATAGACGACTACTTTCTGTAGTGATGGTGACTGTGTCAGCTACCTTATAAGGTTAAGGGTGGTGTTTCATTTGGATCAAATTGTTCTGGATTTCACAACAAATATGTAGGCCAGTTTTTACCTTCCTCAGATCAGGGGACTCATCTGTTACAGCTGAGCTCTCCCTGAGCCTGGTATACACACAGTGGATTCTCGGTTTGATATGGGCAATTTGAATTAGAATATGGTAAAATACAAAATTCACAAGAACTAAAACACTGCAGTAATAATCTGACTGAATAGCGAGGGCAGGACCCAAAGAGATACTTCCCTAAGAAAACATGAGAGCTAGTTCGACAGTTCAGTTGATAGAGTGCTTGCCAAGCAAGCATGAGGATTGGGGTTTGGATCCCAGCACCTGTGTAAACAGCCAGGCTGGTGTTGCTGCTTGGGGGAGGTTATGCAACCTTTAGGGGTTGCAGCCTTGATAGAAGAAGCACATCACAGAGGGGATGTGATATAAAGAATGGTAACAGTACCTATGCCTAACCCTTCTCCTCTGTGCCAATCCATACAGGAGGCTGTAAAACTTACCTAATGTCTCAATAACCAGTAAGCAATGGTGCTGGGATGTAAATCTAGGTGGGCTGATTCCAGGACCCAGAGTCTTTACACTTATCGTAGCTCTTCTGCAAGGAATGGAAAACCTCTAAAACTCAGTCTAATGAGCCACATAAAGGGATGCTTGTGTGTGTGAGCAGGAGCACATAACTCAAACGCCTAAAGTGAAACACACATGGTGACATGGGAGGGCTGTATTTATGACAAGAATTGCTTAGTGAAGACAAAGCATGAATGCCTTCCCTTGGACTTCTATATTCTCATATGCAGGGGACTGCTCATAGTGAGCCACTATCACAGAGATTCTGTAGTTAATAATTCATGGGTGATTCTTACTACCTCAGCTCTTAAAAGGAAGCATCTCTCAGTTTATAGGCCACCTGCTTAACCACAGCTACGCTGATCTCATTTTCAAAGCAAAGTTTCTTACAAATATTTATTCCTAAATCTTGATATAGAACAGTCTTTAATTTTTATCTCATATTGCATACCTGAGCAAACATGACATATATACATATGAACATATGTATAGAAAAGTCTCTTACTGAAAATAAGTATGAGATGGTTATGTGAAGTTGTTTAGAAAACAATAAACTCAAAGTAGAAAAGTCCATGGATTATGAAATTCCAAGAGAAGCACATCTATCTGTTTGATAGGCCAACAGTTAGGTTGAAAAACATCTATATATATCCTACTGAAATACTAGTTGGGAGAAATAAACCCAAACAGAGAATAAGGTCAAAATAATTAGAGCTTTTTTACTCAATAAAAGCTTGTATTTGCTCTTCAAGAAGACAAATGAAAAAAAAAACAAAAACAAAAACAAAAAACCAGTGCATATAGAGAGAAGGATTTATAGTCTTAAAAAATGAGTGTGGGAGGAAGCCAATATCCTAGCCTCCTCCCCTAAAGCTAATAGCTAACATGGCAGCTGCTTGAACCGAGCAAGACAGGAAATGTGACTAATGACTACAAAGCAGAGACACAAAATCCCAACTCTTACCAAAAAGAAGCTCAAAATACAAACAGGAGCAAGGCACAGAAATTGTGCCAAAGAAAATACTACAGTGACTAGTCTCTCTAAGTAAGTCTGCTAGTGCAGCTCCTCTGAACGTGGGCAGAAGGCTGGCAAATTCCCTTGATAAGCATCCCAGACACAAGAAAACCCACTTCACGGAAGCTGGGTCTGTACATCACTCTCCTGACCTTAAAGGAGTTTTGTTCTCTACAGAGGCTCTGCCGCAGAGCACTTGGCTCTTGGCCTTGAGCAGGGCAATCAGTGAGGGCTTGGTCAGCCCGAGGAGGTGCCTTCCTCAGTGTGTCAAGGCTGCAGCTGATGTACACTAAAAACAAGCTGTTCACCCCACAGATCTCAGCCTCTGGTTCACCACATGACTATACAGTAAACCCAGAGCTAAAAGTCCAGGAATGGAAAACAATGAAGATAAGAGAAATATCCAGAACTACAGGCTTCTTAAAAAGTGTTTTCATGTTTTAATATATGTAGAAACTAGTCCCTTGAATCTACTGTTTTTAAGGTAAATAGTATATCTATCATTAACTGAACTAAGTGCTTTTTTTTTTTGGTTTTTCTTTTCTATTTTTAATTTTATATGAACTGGTGTTTTTCCTGCATGTATAACTGTGTAAGGGTGTCAAATCTTAGAATTAGACAGTTATTAGCTGCCATGTGGATGCTGGGAATCGAACTCAGGTCCTTAGGAAGAAGAGTCAGTGCTCTTGACCACTGAGCTATCTCTCCAGCTCCCCCCCCTCCTTTTTTAAATTAAGACATTAAACATTTGTACATCTAAAGTTTGGGCTACAGATGTTCTAGTGGTTACAGCACTGGCTGCTCTTACAGAGAACCTAAGTTTGAGTCCCAGTACCCACATGGCAGCTCATACCCACCTGTGACCACAGCTACTGGAGATCCAACAACCTCTTCTGGCCTCCACAAGCACCAGGCATACATGTGGTATACTTGTAAGTATGATGGCAAACACTCATATACACAAAAAACAAGCAAATGGATGTCTAGAAAGAAGCCTACCCATGAGAAGAGGGAGAAAGCCCATATTCTATCCCTTACCCGGGTTTAAATAGCTGGCTGAGTCCACAATACAGCGCAGAGTGTGGCTCAGGAGAGGTGACAAGGAGCCACAGAAATTGAACATGTAGCCCACACCCGGGCAAGGGTGGGGGCTCTGCCACATGGATTGCTAAGACCTGGCCTCCTCCTGACAACCAGATACTTCTAACTTCCATATTTTAGGTGTCAAACATTGCTTTGAGAGATATGTTAATCTCCTCTACAAAAGCAGCAGAGATTAACAAAACAGAACATGTACACACTTGCAACCATTTTTATACCAAGAATTAAATACAAATATCTACTCTACAAATAATTTACTATAGGAAGTCAGCAAATTCTTGATTCTAAATTCTGCAGTGTTAAGTTTCAAGTTGTTTTTCAGGTATTAACTCACATAGAAAACTTAAGTAGAGAAAGTAGTGAAATCTCCTTTCACAATTAAGAAAACATTCTACTTAATCTGCATACCAGGGCTTGGAGAGAAAACTCCATTCCTACAATATAGATTAATAGAATCTGAAGGTGAACACACACACACACACACACACACACACACACACATGCACGCACATGTGGTGTCTAATTTGGAGGGCAGTGGCCCTCTGAAAGAGATGTTTTTTAAAAAGCTCACAGCACTGAATTTAGGTGGTTCCCTGAACAAGCAGGCCAGGACTAGATGACTAGAAAGTAAAGTGATATAATCATTTACTTTCAAAGTTGAGGGATGCTGTGGGGCTCTGATGCAAACACATTCTTATGCACACTTAGTTCAGGGGGCAGGGCTAATATGGTGGCTCACATCTACAATCCCAGCACCTGGGAGGCTGAGGATGAAGGATAGCTTCAAGGCTGAAGTCAATTTTGTTGACATAGTGAGTTTTAGGCCAAATAGGGCTACACAGTGAGACCCTTTCTTTAAATAAAAGCATACACACTAGAAAGGATACAGAAATCATTAAGGAAGTAATCAGCTAAAGTGAACAAGGCTAAGGCAGAAGATTCCATTAGAGATGTGTCAATCTTTATGCTTCTGTCCCATCACACATCAGCTGCTAAATGGAAGAAACAGCCAGAGCAGTACACTCAGTGTTTTTGGCATCAGAAACCAATAATGTAACAACCAAGACCCAGCATACACTAAGGTAGGATTGTATTATGCAGAGGCACCATCTTACAGGGTATCAAAATGCTTCAACACAATCTTCTAGCCCTTCATTAATGCCAAGCTTTAAATAGCAGTACCCTAGGACCATCTTCTCTACTACCATCCTTAAGATAGAACAGCAGCTGTAGTTGGCCTGGTTGGAGCCATGCTACAAAGAACCTAGGATGGGATTATAAATACAATGGGTGCACAATGGAGACCCCAGGGGACTATTAAGAGGGAGATCTCACTGCTTATTCCAGCTGTGCCCTGTGGCTTCCACACACTCCTCTGCTTGCTGACCATTTCCACTGAAGATGCTAGGCCATGTAGCAAACTTCTGTTTGTTTTTACATATACTGTGTTTCAAGGCCCCAAATCTGAGTATTTCTAGTTATATGTGTAATATAATTTACAATGAAAAGGCCTCAAATGAGCTAAAATGCTCTGCTAAAGACCCATTAAATTTTGTTTTTAAAAATGCAAGGTAAAAATTACTCACCTGTCAGTATTAGAAGTCAGCTAGCTTAACTCTGTCATACAAAGCCAAGAAAATTATGGTTTAGAGATGTTAATCTTCATAAAACTAAATAATTATCTGACTTGGGGTGTCCAAAATCATCAACAGTATCCCTCCCACCACCAAGCAAGGATGGCCTGCCAGTCACTCTAGGGAGGAGACACAAAAGGCTAACTTAACATGACATTTCAGCACATGGTCATCACTCCTGAGGACAGCCCAAACTGCCCCAGTGTTGTGTCATGTTCATTATGGGACACTCTGAAACACACAATCTGCACAGCCAGATTTCTTGTCTGAAAAATCCATACTGAGTAGACCTACCCAGTAACTGACCCTAACATACTTCCCAAAGCTTTGAGACAAAGGACCACACAGTTTCTATTAGTCTTGAACTGAGAACATGCTGGAAATGCCTAAGAAGACGAGCCAGTAGCCACAACACTTGTGAGACAATGCATCCAGTTTGGAAATTTGATAGCTTTTGTGGCACTCAAGAGCACATAACTATGAGGTCCATTACATGGTGACATTCCTATGAGCTTCTATGGGGACTAAATATAATCATACATATAGTTATGCAACAATATGACACTGAATAAATATAAGGTGCTATTTTAAGATTTTCAAAATTGATAGTCATCATTTGTTAAGAAAAGCACACTAATATTACCTAGTACCCATCAAATACACAGTGATTACAGCAAGTCACTTCACAGACTCCCAGAAGAACCCTTCACTTTGTCCCCTCTTTTAGTGATGAGTCAACTCAGGCTTTGGGGTGGTGGTGCTGATATGTCTTAAGTCAACAGTTAGGGGCAAAGATAGTTCTAAGCTCAAGTCTCTAATCTTGTGTCTGCACACTTTCTTATTTTTAACTCATCCATGTTGAGAGTGTTCTGGAAAAATGTAAGTGAAAATGTTAAAATGAGTTTATTTAAAGATGATGCTCATTAAGCTTACTAAGAAGAAAACTGTATTTTCACAAACCAAGTCCTACCTGTAAAGCCTTTCGTAGGTTCTGAAGCAGACTCTAAGCCACTAACCTTAGAATGGTTAAGACTTGCTAGCTGTATGACTTAAGCCTTAACTTTTACAGGCCTGAGTTTCCCTTCTATAGGTGGGAAGCTATCAGACCTGAAGAGGTAAGCTGGTTTCCCCATTGAGCAGTCTCACTTTATAGTCAGAGCTTCATGGTGGTAGGCCATCTGCTTTTGGCTAGAAATAAGCCTTGTTGGCATTTTTCAAGTCTTGGCTTGCTAGAAAGCACACAGCTCAGATAAGGTCTACCCATTAGAACTAGCCAAGAAGAAGGAAACTTTCTGCTTTTGCCTGTCTCAAGTCTGGGCACTAGACAATGACACACCCATAGGCTGACAGTTCTAAAGACAAGGTTCCTAATCATAAGCTCTAAAGCCCCCATTTCACCATCTATTTAAGGACAAAGTATAACTTTCCAATGTAGACAGGAGTAAAACTGTATCATCAAGCCTGAAAGCTTAGATTACAGAATCTGATACAGAACATAAATCCAACTCATTCACTCTGACAAAGAAAATGATGGCCACACTCCATACCTTATCACTGGAATGCAGTGCTAATCGAAACTTACATCTCCATTTCATAAATTAGTTACTTTTGAAGAAATATTCTGCTAAGTATTCTTAGCACCAAGATTTGTGCTTAAATAAACATAACAGAGTAAACAAGCAAGCCAGGATCGGAAATCACTTTAAATGAGAAATCTCAACAATGACCCTTGAACTCTGAGTTCCAATTACAACTTATTCTGGGATCCCAGTTAGGTAGAAACTAACATTTATGTAATGCTGCTCCCAGAAAACACAGGCTATTAAATGAAATTGCAGTACAAGGCATGAAATGCCTCCCAATGAGTTACTGGTGAGGCAGGTCCCAGGGGTCTATTACCACTGCCCTTGGCCATTCTCCATAATAACTACATGGTAAGACCCCATTTGACTGCAGGGCTAGAAAAGCCACCCTCAGATCAACCAAGAAACTTCCCTGCTAGCTGAAAGTGTGGGAAGGTGCTATGCAGGCGGATGGGGATAAAAGATGTCAGTGACCTTACCCAGCACTGGACCCTGCCAGCCACAATCCCAACCTGCTTAGGCAAGATGTGCCTACTGGTGAAATAGTTGCAGTACTGTGAGACGGTCACTCACTAACATTTTCTGATTGGATTTGAGGCCTGTTCTATGGGAAGAAATTTTGTGTCTGGTATTATAATCCTGGTCAAAAGCCCGTAACTGGGGAGGTCATAGGCCCAAGGGCAGAACCTGCTGCTGTGAATTTACTAAATGGTAATATTGTCAAATTGATTTCTTAGTATTTATGTTCTAGCTATAGACCTGGGCTAATTCTCAGTCTTAGTCGAGAAGCTTCTTATATGCAGTGGGCAGCAGTCAATGAAGAGACATTAAATGCTGAGAAGACTGAGTGCTCAGCTCTAAATGGGAAATCTTTATCATCACCACCCCCAACTCCCTGCCCAGGCTCAGGGACTATCTAGAAAATGGAGGCAGAAAGAATGTAAGAGCCAGAGCATGGGTAGCAGTGTGGTGAAATGTTGAGTCTGGTCATACCACAGTTATTCCTTTCATGAACTTAGAGCAGTTGTGCTGATCCATGCCTACCTCTTAATGTGGAACAACTGACATTTAGTAGCTATTTGGGGAGGGAGTCATTCTTTTGTGAGAGCATTCTCACTGGTAGGTGCTCATGCTCTGGTAGATGGCCCATACTCATGCACATATGGGCAGCACCAATTGGACAGACTAGTGGGTTATTATGAAAAAAAAAAAAGCATACAAAAGGAACTAATATGGGATGTCTTTCTGTATGCTGTGAATATGCTTTATTACTACTGGTTAATAAAGAAGCTGTTTTACCCTATGGCAAGACAGCTTAGAGGCAGGAAGGCAATTCAAGCAAAAATAAAGACAAAGGGGAGCAGAGTCAAGGAGAGATGCCAGAAGCCACAGAGGAAGATGGGAATGCTGCTCTGAGAAAAGGTACTAAGCCACATGGCTAAACATAAATACAAATATGGGCTAACTTAAAATATAGAACTAGATAGTAATTATCCCGAGCCACAGACCAAACAGACTGTAATTAAGCCTTTGTGTGATTATTTGGGACTTGGTGGCTGTGGGACTGCAGGTCTGGACCTTGGGGCTAGGCTGGGTCTGAAACTTCTGACTTGTACAGGGAACATGTTCTGGGAAATGTGGGTGATGGAGGGCATATATATTCCATGACATACATGTATGAAATTCTCAAGAACAATTAAAAAAGAAATGAACATTGACTAATTGTCCATGAGGATGCTAGTGAAGGCTGCAGGAGCCTGTTCCTAATGTGCAGCAAATGTGTCAAAATGACACAAGAGACACCCATCACACAATACCCTACTGGATTTTTGGCTTTGTCTTTCGTAAGATTCAAGACTATAAAGAATAACATTTCTAAAATTCCATACTATAAAGCAAGGGCAAACTAACACAAGTAATCCTACATGAGTTTGCCATCTTGTTTTATTTTTTTACAATATTACTACCCACGATACCCCAATTCTGAGATCAGATCATGCGTATATGAAGTAGAAAAGACACTCACAAATCCAAGTGTGCCTTCACTCAGCTTTCACTAATATGAGAGGAATTCATTTGCCTTGGCTTTGTAAATCTAGATATGGACTTCTAGAGAAATCCAGAGACAATAAACACATCAGATTCTCCTCAGCTCTGGCTGAACTAACCTACCTGCATGTGACAGACTGTGTGCAGACATGTGATCACAAACTGACCCTGTAGTTAGTCCAACATTTGAAATTCAAGTTCGGGGCTGGAGAGATGGCTCAGCGGTTAAGAGCACCGTCTGCTCTTCCAGAGGACCCGGGTTCAATTCCCAGCACCCACATGGCAGCTAACAACTGTCTGTAGTTCCAGTTCCAGGCAAACACCAAGGCAAATAGATAAATAAAGTTTAAAAAAAAAAAAAAAAAAGAAATTCAAGTTCATCTTTTGAGGTAGTTAGTAAGGAAAAAAAAAATAGTCTATCTTATCAAGCGTCCACTATGGGTCAAGCACTGTTTCAGGGGCTGTGGATACTTCAGTGTACATTAAACAAAAGTCTCTACACTCAGAGTTTATACTACAGTGTGCATCAGATTGCAGGAAGGGGGTGGCAGAGAGAAAGCAGACAATATACAATATGAAAATATAGTCATATATGTTTGTATATATTTAAGTTTGAAGGCAGTACGTACTATAGAAGGAAAGAAAACTGCAGGGAAGGGTTTGGGGAAAGAGCTTGCAACTAAGCGAAAAAATAATAGCTACTGTTCAGTTGAATATTACTCCAGCACTTCCTGCTTATAGGTATGATTCATTGACAAGCTCATGCCTTTGTTTTCCCGAGTTCACAAGTGTCAGGTGATGAGTATGCAAAATCACCTCATTATGAGCTTCCAGTCCTTTTTGGACTTTTTCTCCCTGTGTAGAATTGACAATCATCATATACACGTTCATTCACTCATTGAAAACAAAGATGTTCTTTGCCTTCAGTGTTTATAGTTAAAAAGGGTTAGTAAAAAAAAAAAAAAAACAAAAAAAAACCAAACAAGTCCATCTCAACTCAGTGAATGAGTGTTCTGAAGGAAAAGAGTAGGAAATGTGATCAAAGTAAGGCAGGTTCTTGAGGGTATGAGATGCTGTTTTAGAGGTGACTATAGCAGGCAGCTTCCAAGGTGTTCGGTCTTAAGACTTCCACTTCCTGACATTCTGAGTAATCCTGAAATAACCACTTCTGGAGCATGGTCTGGACATATTAATTCATGTTTAACAGCAGGATTGGTGAGATGTCTTTTTTGAGATTAGGGTATACAGAAGTTCCTATAGCTGTGATAAAACAACGTGGCCAAAAGCAACTTGGGGAAGAAAGAATTTTTTTTTTTTTCACTCCTGCTCTCATATCATAGTTCATAATGAAAAATAGGGTAGGAACCTGGAGGGAGGAGCTGATGCAGAGACCATGGAGGAATGCTCCTTACTGACTTGCTCCTCATGACTTGCTTAGGCTGCTTTCTTTGTGGTTTTTTGGAAACAGGGTCTCACTATGTAGCTCCGGCTGTCCTGGAGCTTACTATATTGAACAGATTGGCTTTGAACTAACGGAGATCCACCTGCTTCCACCTCCTGAGTGCTGAGATTAAAGGTGTGCATCAACACCATTCAGCTAAGGCAGCTTTCTTACAGTATCCAGAACCTCCAGGCCAGGAGTGGCACCACCTACTATTGCCTGGTCTTTCCCACACCACTAATTAAGAAATACTTCACAACCTGATCTTATGAAGGCAGTTTCTCAATTCGGGTTCCCACCTCTCAGATGATTATAGGTTGTATCAAGTTAACATAAAACTATCCAGGACAATGACCAATGTTAGACAGTTACAGTGATATTATGGAAGGACAGGACTTTAGCTAGCCCTGACATGCTCGTAGATAACAAGACACAACATGTGGACACCATTACTGTACCACCATTAGCTGCCTTGACCAACAATCAAAACAACACATGACATCTGAGGCTGTTTTCATTCATTTATTCTTTATAATAATCCTACGAAGTAAGTGTTATTGTTCACCTAGTTTACAGATAAAAAAAAGAGATTCAGAAAAGCCTAGTCACTAACCCATATTCACAAGCTAGGAAGCCTTCTACCTCTTGACCTTATATAATACTGCCCTGAAAAAAGAGGGCTCTATGGGGCTGGAGAGATGGCTCAGAGGTTAAGAACACTGACTGTTCTTCCAGAAGTCCTGAGTTCAATTCCCAGCAACCACATGGTGGCTCACAACCATCTATGATGAGATCTGGTACCCTGTTCTGTATACTGAATACATAATAAATAAATCTTTAAAAAAAAAAAAAAGAGGGCTCTAGAGAGAAATTTCTTCTGCCCTTGACAAGGGAAAGAAACCCAAGCCCATGTAGCTAAGCAAACTGTTTCTGTCTCTTCCTCCTTAGATATTCCAGGCAGTTTGATTTTCTCATGAGCTCATGTATTAGTTGTAGGTGTGTTACATTTGTTTATGCTATGGAACATTTATTTAATGATGCAAAGATGTGTTGCATTTGTTTAACTGTTACTTTGCCTGTCTAAAACACCTGATGATCTAGTAGAGCGCTGAATGGCCAACAACAAGGCAGGAGAAAGGATGGGCGGGGCTGGCAGGCAGAGAGGATAAGCAGGAAGAGAAGAGTAGAAAGGGAGAGAAAAAGGAGAGAGGACACCGGGGCCAGCCACCCCACTACTCAGCAAGCCAGAGTAAGAAGAAAAGCTGGGGGAAAAAAAGAAAAAGAAAAAGAAAAAAAAAAAAAAAAGAGAAAAGAAATAAAAGCTGGCTAGAATCAAGCCAAGTTAAGGCCAAATATTCATAAGTAAGAATAAGTCTCTGTGTGTGATTATTTGGGAACTGGGTGGTGGGACTCCATAGAGCAAGAGTAAAGTATAAAAAAAGAAAAAGAAAAATCAACTACCTTTCTTGCCTCCCTTTTTTTGAGACAAAGTCTTTCTATCTAGCCCTAGTTGCTGTGGCCTCAACCTCAGAGATTCCTGCCTTCCCAAGACAGAATTGTAGTTAAAGGTATGTGCCAGCATGCCCAGCTGGAGCTTTCCTTTGATGCAGGTAGAAAGGTTATTTACTAGAAATAGGAGTTACTGACTAAGAAATACATATGGTCTACTTTATGCAGTTGATGTTCACTGACCTAGATTGAGGCCTGGCTTCCAACCAACATTCCAGACACCTGGCACTATACCAGGTACCCATCTGCTACAGACCTTTCATTTCTTCCTCATCTTTAAGTGTGGGGAAGACTTCAAATGTTCCAGCAATCTTAATTTCTTTTTGAAGAGAAGTGAAATCCAACCCACTTATTTTTGGTTGTTATGTATATTCTATTAATAGAGATGCTATTTCAGAAGGCTTAAATTTTTTTTTTTTTTTTTAACAAACTGGGAACCTACCATACCTCTTTACAGTCAGTGCTCGCTAGGGCTAAAGGAGTCACAGAAAAAACTACTGAGGTTTTGTTTATTCAAAAATTTCCACTCAAGAAGACACACAAACCAACCAGTTTGTTCAACATACCTAACAATATTATAATAATCACATTAATAGCTAATATTGACATGTCAGCTCTGACCCTCTCTTTTCCTACTCCCAATTTTGACACCTGGAATCCCTGGATTCACATACTCTTTCAAAGATGCCAATTATTCTGACATAGTTGTCAAGGAGATGGATTTAGAACAACTGACTCTTTAACTCCTACTAGGATTGACCAAGGAAGAGGTAAATCTTGCTTTACTAGTTTTCTTTGGTTATAATGGAATGGCTGGAAAGTCTGTAAGTAAGTGAACATGGTTATGGGCCCCAGAGAAGTTTGAGTTAATTTCCACCCCTTCTCTTTTTATCTTTACCATGATACAGGATCTCTGAGTTTCTTTTCTAGAAGTTCCTTATATCCAATGTTCTCAAGTCTCCAGCCCTACATCTATGTTGGTAACCCATCACACTGGCACTATTATATGGTCTGAACTCACTGCTGGCTCCATTGTTCTCTGTCACCCACTCACCCATTCTGCACATAGATATGGGATAAAAAACCATTTATGACATATACTGACTCAACATTTATTACTGTCCCCGTCCTTTGGTAGGGGTGATCAAACCCTGGGCCTATAGACGCTAGGGCAAGAACTCTCCCACAGAGCTACAAGTGAAGCATCTCATTTTGTTTTGAGCATGGTTGTTCAGACTGAGCTTTGAACTTACTCTGTAGTCCAGGCTGTCAGTGAACTTAAGGCTCTCCTACATCAGTACTACTCCCAAGCAGCTAGGATTGTAGGAATGATAGAGTAGGCCCAGATAATGGCTCCTTCATACTGCAAAGAGGAAAGCCATACATCTTTGAACATTGATACTTTCACTAGCTTCAGTATTCCAAGAGTTCCTAGAAAGCAGACTCTGTCTGTTCCCTGTCTTGTTTGCTGTCCTCAGCATTTAGGGTAGATGGCAGCTGCCAAAGCAGGTGAGTGCACTGGAAACAGAGACTGCCTCAAACCTGCACTATCTGTTCCATTCTGTGTTCCAACCTGATCTAAGCAATACCACACATTTGCACAAAGTCTTCTGTTCCATATGTACAACTCATTTGCCCTGCCCCAAACCACAGAAGGCTTGTTACTTGTTAGTCTCCATCATTTTTCAGGATGGTGCTATTAGGTGCATACTTGCTGTATAGACAGTGTGAGGTTCAGTGTGGGCCAAGTGTGATAAACATTCCATTCTTGAAATAAATGGACCCACACAGCAACTGTACCACAATATCTTATAAAATCTAAAGCAGCAAAAGAAAATATTTTTTAACTATTTTTTTTTTTCAAAAATATTTTGATTATACTCTTTTCCTTCCCCCGGTAACTATAATCTTAATAAATAAACTGAAAAGGGTGGTCAATCATGGGCCAAAGAATCCGATGTACTTTTCTACAGGATGAAATGAAATACTTGAAATACAGGATGCTCTGGGTCACAACTAAATGAGTCACTTTTTATGTAGACACTTTTTCTTCTCTACAGAGATACTGCACAAAGCCGTATTACATCAATTAGAGCACTTAGATGTTACTGCTATATGTAATTTAGAACTAGTTTATAAAGTGCTTTCAAAATGGTAAGTGCTAAGCCAAATACTCAGAATTATTAGATATTAAAAGCCTTTAGTATATAGGCATATTATTTAATGATTGGCTGTTTAGAGGGCGCAGGATTTTACAGCCGAACAGAACTTCTAATCTTGAATCATTAACACTGCAGTGGTTTCAGTGCAATGTTGCTAGAGAGCAAATAAGATAGAGCCCCCCCCCTCCGGTTTATATAAGTAAATATGATTCAAATCCAAGTCTATCTTTCACATTCTTCTTGTCCTTTCTTTCATAGCTGTGGCCTGCAATTCACTAAGACCAGGTTGTCCTCAAACTCAATTCTACTTGCCTCTGCCTACAGGCATAAAGGTGTGAACCACGAAGCCCAACTCCTTCTCAAATCTCCTTCAGTTCCTACAGATTCCATACAAAAATTCTTCCCACATATAGGGGACTCATGATCATCCTGTTTTCTCCCTTCACCCATCTGCCTTCCGAAGACGTTTTATGAGACTGTTTATTGTCACCCTAAACAAATTCAGACTGCATGCCACAGGACTGGTAACAGCTAATCCTTTACTGCAATGAAATTGTGAGTTGTGGTGAATATACTTTCAGCACTGGGAAGGCAAAAAGCAGGTAGATCCAGCCTGGTCTACAAAGTGAATTCCAGGACAGCCAGGGACACACAGAGAAACCTTGTCTTGAAAAACAAAAAAGTCCCTACTGTTATATCTGTTCTCAAGGCCTGGTACAATGCAGGCATTCAACGAGTACAAAACTATCTTTTAAAAAAGTGGGCCAAGTGTGGGAAATATAGGCTCTTGGCAGGGTGGAAGAGGTCAAATTTAACCGAAAGTTTCCATCTTACATATACTGGTGCTGTTTTTCTGAGGCAAGTTCTTGCTATGTATATTTAGTCTGGTCTTCAACTTGTAATAATCCTGCGTCAGTCTCTTCAATGCTGAGATTATAGGCATGCACCATCATCCCCAGCAGACCATGATATTTTGACTGAAGACAAACTTCAACAAAGACCCCAAAGCACAAAGCCCTCGAGAGTGGGGTGACTGGGTTCAAGGGCTGACATACATTTAGGGCAAATTAAGTCACACTTAGATACTTACAAGACAGGACTGAAGAGATAAACAGGATGACTCTTGGATGTGATATGCTTTATTTTAAGTTTCCAAAATGTCATTTCTTCCACACAGAATTCTCTTCTTTCAAATTCTGACTTTCTATCAGTTTCTCTTCTATGTAACCCTGGGCTCTATTTACACACTTACCTAAGGACTGAAAATGTCACCTGGTAATTCCAGGTTTTCCAATAATTAAAATTGGAGTTAAGGAGACACCTCAGTTGGTAAAAAGACTTGCTATAAAAACACAAGGACCCAAGTTCAATATGTAGAACCCATAGCAAGAAGTTGGGTAGGGTAGTATATAGGTCTGTAAACCAGGAGATGAATATAGGCAGGGTTTCTAGTCTGGTAGCCCTAGCTTAATTGAGGAACTCCAGTCCAGTGAGAAATTATGTCTCAAAATCTAAGGTAGGGTTGGGAATAACAGCAAATGCTCTTAATCCCAGCATGTGGGAGATTAAGGCAGGGAGGCAAGTGGATCTCTGACTTTACAAAGTCAAACTAACCAGTTATTTAATGAGGCTGTCTCAAAATAAACCAAACAAAAATAGGCAGGTGGTTCCTGATGGGCCATCCTTAAGGCTGACCTCTGGCCTCCATATGCATATGTATACCCCACATAAAACACAATAAAGAGTGTTTGGTTTGCTTATCATAACTGTCTTTCATTAGTGCTCTGGAACTCAAATATTAACTGATATCTACCCTACAAATTTTACAAGATGGAGCTTGATTCTCAAGAGTCCTTCCAATTATCCTTACCCTTACTCAGTCTACCAATCACATAAAATTACATTAATAAAAATCCAAGGCTGACAAGATGGCTCAATGGGTAAAGATGCTCTAAGTGGACCCCGCAAGTTGTCCTCTGACTTCCCTGTATGTGTTATGGCATGTTTGTTTGTGCATAAACACATGCACACACACTAAGCAAAAAAAACCAAGCCCCTCTGCCAATCTTCTTTTCTGACCTTTTAACTGCAGTCTACTGGATTATGTTCTATTCCATCTCCTCTTTCCTCAGCACTTTAACCACATAGAAATAAATAGCTCTTTTATTATCCACGATCAAAACCCTCAACTTGACCCAGTTATCTATTCACTTTCAGTGTTGGTTCAATTAAGGGGTGGCACACTCCTTGGGGATCACCTAGATGCAAGGAAGAAAAACCACTCAAACTAGTTTACACAAAAGAAACAAATTTATTAGGCAAATATGCTCGCAAAGATTCCAAAGTAATGGGTCAACAGCTGGAACCACACCTTTCTACAGGATAAAACATGCTGCAAAAATCAAACTCTAGTTCTGGGTTCTGCACCATCATGAGGGTGGTCCTCCTTGTACCCTGCGTGAGGGACTAGCATGTGGGTTCATTCCTGCTTGCCTTTTGATCTTTATAATCCTTTATGCTGGCCTCAAACTTGTCAAGCACATGCTGGCAGACATTCATGAGCTCATTCAGGCCTTTCTGAAATGGATCAACAGCTGGAAGTGTACCCCGTGTCTGAATTCGCAAATTAATTTTGCTCTCTGAAGGATGGGTCGTAGTGTAACCACAAAATTCCACTTCTGGGTTCTTCATGATCATGTACCGCAGAGAGTTTCCTAGGGTATGGTCCTCCTCGTGCAGTACAAATGTCACACACTGTCTATCTGTCCCAGCTGCCTGGACCATTTCCAAGGCTGTCTTCCTCTCGCCTTCAGCCATTGAGGTCTTCAATCCTGATATTTTTCTACACACATATTGTTTTTGTAAGAATGAGATCATATGGAATACTGTTTTGTGATTAGCTTTTTACCTCATTTTCCTGCCTCCACAACTTCTATCCATAAATATTTAATTACAGTTTCTCTCTACTCCATTTGACCATGTATATTGCCCACAAAGGAAAAAAAACTACAAAGTTAAATGCTTGCAAATTTTTTCTTTGAATAGAGCAAAGGAGAGGGGGCAGAGTTACAATAGGGTAGGCCGTGCTGGAAGATGAAAAGGGAATTGACAGGCATAAAAAAACACGAATACTTTAGCGGAAAAATGGCAACCACAAGTTATCAAGGTGGCAGGCTCAGTTACGGCTTCCATTTGAAAGAAGTAAGAAAACTAGTAAGTAAAAGGAAGTGTAGGTTTAATAGCAGGGAGAATCTGGCGGACAGAGAATTTACGAGCAGTCTGCACAGAACGGAGATGCAGTAACTTTAGCCGACTTAACACGCCAGCACCGCCGGGTGCGTGACCTTACACGAGGCAGTTCTAATGGGGGTGGCAGTTTGGCACTTAGAGCTGGATTCCCAACTTTTCTCCCCTCCCGGATGGCTAGGGTCCCTCTGAGCTTTGCTGTATAAATAAACCCACAGCTTCTCCTCCCTCTTCCCAACCTAGCCCGGCTCTACTCTCCATCTACTCAGCGCCTGGGGTCAGGCCTAGCCGTCCCGCCGGGCCGCAGTCGGCCGCGTGCCCTTTCGCTACCCGCTCCGCTCGCCTGGCCCACCGCCCCGCTCCACTCTTTCCCTCCAACCTTACCTCTCCAGCTCCTGATCCTCTTCCATCGCGGGGACGGCTCCAGAAACTCCTCAGGTGGTGCTGGCGAAGGTAAATGTCTTCCCCATACCGCGAAAGATGCCGGCGAAGCAGGAAGGAAGAAACCACCGACGGAAGGAACGGCTGACGGAAGGAGGGGGGCGGAGCCGCAGCGGCGCGGCAGGGCCCGGTTGAAGGGCGGGGCGAAGATAGGCCACGCCCATGCGCGGGCTGGACCGCTCACCTGGAACCGCGGAAGCTAGGCAGCTGGGGAGCACAGGCTGTCCCCGTATGCTGGCCAAGAGCACTGTCCCTCGCCTGTCGCTCTAAGACACATACTATTTGATCTGTTAGACTCTCCAGGGACCGGACTGCCCCGGGGCTGGCTTTTCCGCAGACTAGAGTCCTCAGGAACCTTTCATAGGACACCGTGCAACCTTAAAGAAAAGAGATTTGTGTGTGGAGATGACTTTTCTGACCATCCTGTGCTTTACAGGATCATTTTTCTTCCTGGGGTGCAAATGCACATTTCCATTAGCTGCAAGGGCAGCGTTTGTCTTTCTTTTGAGAGAGGAGTACGAGTTTGGAGCACCGCCCTCCTTCCTCAGGAGCTCACTCTCTCACGCACTGTGGACCTGTGGTTCCTTTTCCCTTTGATCCCAAGGAACCGCCCTTCTCCTCCCCTCAGGTGCATCCTCCCAGCTCCCACCTGACCCCGGCCCGGCTGGGTCCCCGCCCCATCCCAGCTGTCACACCTACACGTCTGCCGCCCCGCGCCACCTGTTTTTGCTCAGCCTGGTCCCGCAGCCCTCCCCTCCCTTCAGCTGTCCCACGCCCGGCGCGGCGCTCCGGGGTGCACGCAGACACTTCCCGTGCGTCTTCTCTGTGTCTGTCTGAAGGCAAGAGAATCCGGCCGGGAGCGATGGCGGAGGGCGGAGCGCGCTCACTCTAACTCGGGAGTGATGAGCAGGGCCGGCCCGGCCCCCGAGATTCTTGATTGGCTGATCTGCTCAGAGCCCGCCCTTAGTCCCGCCTCTCTTCGCCGTTGATTGGTTCAGGTGCGTGTCGGGTTGGGTCCGTGCGCTCACCCCGGAGGGGAAAGGCAGCAGGGGCGGTTGAGAAGTCTTGGCCGGACTTTGCTTCTCGCCAGGAAATCGGCGGCGGCGGCGAGTCCCGGCGGAGCGGAGCGGGGCGGCGTCCTCGTCAGCGCTCCCGCGGGGAGCCCGCAGCTTTCCTTGAGTGAGTTACCTCGCTTCAGGTGCGGGCGGTGACGGGGTGTGGCGTCTGGATAGGGGAACCCCTGGGGAACCTCTTGGGGGCCGCGTGGGGTCCGGCCCGGCCCGGTGCGGGTGCCGGTCCCAGGAATCGTGGTGCGGTTCTGTGCGGCGCTCGCTTTTTAAAACAGGGAGCTTCGGGGACGAGTTCTCTCACTTGGAGTCTGCACGTTGTCGGGAGCCAAAGCGGCGCTAGCTAGCTGCCCTTTGGTTTTGTTCCTTGGAAGGGATGAGCAGAGATCCTCCTCCCCGCCCTAGCCTGTTGCGGGAGAATTCTCACCTTTCCCTTCAGGCTAGAGACAGAAGTGACATGTTTGGGGGAAGGGGAGAATCATTTCCAAAATATGCATCTCGGTTTGGAAGCATTTGCGCACAAAGCACCGCTCGGGAAGCATTGCTGGCTTTTCAAAGCTTTCTGCCACGTTTCACACAAGGACTTTTTAAATGGAGTGTTACAGTATTCCCGTTTATATTTAAGATTGTGTGTTTGCCAGACGCCTAAGGACGCTTCCGCATGGCTTTATCAAATCAGTTTTTCTTTTCTCGCTGTGTAGCCCTGGCTGGCCTGGAACTCACAGATTCGCCTCCCTTTGCCCTCACACCCCGCCAATTTTTCTTTTCTTTGAAAACAACAAACAAACAACCCAGAAACTAATGGCAAGGACAGTTGGAGAAATCTGTGAGCTCTAGGTTAGCCAAACTGCCTTTACTTTAAGAATGTCACATTCTTGTAGTCACAGTACTTAGAAATTGGCCTCCTTCCCAGGACACATTTTGCTTTTTCTCTAGCTTGTACAGTGACACAGCGCAGATGAAGCTGGATCTCAGTAGGTCAATTCTGTTTGCTTTGATAGATTTGAACACCCTCCCCCACACCTTTGGACAAAAGGACTTTGGCAGGTAAAGAAGAAAGGTCAGGGAATCTAGTATCCTCTTTGGCTCTTGATCATTGTTAAGCCAGAACTAACAAGGTTTTACCATTTTAGCCTGTCCAAATTCCATGTGAGTTTTCCCATAGGGGTCAAATGTAGGCCAAGTCAGAACAGCACTAGAATCACATCGCTTTTTATTCAGCCCACTGTTCAATTCTAATTCTCTATTTTGTTCCTCTAATGTTCAAATTTGAACCTTTTCATTGTAGATACATTTAGCCACTCAATGTCTGCAGCATGCCAGGCTTTGGTTGGAAGGGATCATTTCTTGCCCAGAGTTGCTAAGGGTCCATATATTTCTTGGTCCACTAATTATCTCAGAGTATTTTGAACAAAGTGATATGGGAACTTAAAAGTATTTCTGCCTAAAATGTGTCAGAGAAATCCTAGACAGTTCTCAAATTGGTATGGGCTTTCTCCAGGAACACCTTAAATGCCTGTGTCTGTTGAATGTGACCTCAGCTGTTGTGTACATGGCTAAACTGAAGGGCGTAATGGTCAGAGTTTCTTGTTCATCTGGGGGTTCCTGGCACTTTCTACAGTGGACACTTAAATATTTGCTGAAATGATAAAAAGAAAGGATTATTGTATAACACATTAAGACATTTGGACTTCCTCCAGTCAGTGATATCAAGGTGTTAATTTCAAGCGGGAAAACCTTGTAGTAAGATTTGCATGCCATGAAGATAAGTGCAGCAGCCTGGAGGATGGGGGGGGGGGGGTCCAGCTGAGAAGTGAGAGACTGAATGGGGTGGGGGAAGAGCTCTACTGGCCACTCCTCCAGTATATAATCTGGATTTGGAAAGGTTTTGTCACACCCCCCTCACCCTACCCCCACCCCTACCCCCCAGGCAGTCTCTTTGTTCTTTAGCAGTTTTGTCTGGTAGGATTTGGAAACTTGAAAAGATAAAAACAAACATGGCTATGGCTTAGACTAGTGCCCCATGCTTAGTAAGAACTTAGCCAGTGCTGCTTGTCAGTCTGTGAAGAATGCTGGTGTGCTGTCCAGGAGCTATGGGCTGCTAGGTCAGTGACTAGATAGCATGAAGGAGAGAAGATGACTCCTGGCTTTTCAGGGTTCTTTGGAGTTTTTTTTGTTTGGTTGGTTTTGGGTTGGTTTGTTTGTATTGTGTTTCTGAGACAGGGTTTCCCTGTGTAGCTCTAGCTGCCCTGGATCTCACTCTGTAGACCAGTCTACAGAGATCCCAGAGATCCTCCAGCCTCTGCCTCCGAGTGCAGGGATTAAGTGTGCCTCTATGCCCTGAGATTCCGGGCTTGTTTTAGGTTTTTTTGATTTGGGGCATGGGTGTGGACTATTGTGGAGGCAGAAGAAGGGTCAGGCTCTTTGAGTTGACTTTAGAATTATTATTCCATCTGAGTTTTGATTCCCTACCATAAAGGAAATAGTCACAGTACCTGTTTAGTAAGGTTTGAGGATCAAGTGAAATTACGCATGTAATACCCTTGACACAGTCTGTGGTGCAGTCCAAGTGCTGACTAAATATTAGTTGTTCCTGTAATGACAACAATACTACTGAGATAGTATTGGAAGGTTGGAAGCTTGAGAAGGATGGGAGAGAGGAAGGGAAGTGAAAGGGAGTTCAGCTCAGGATCGAGTTTGTGAGGTGCTGCATGGATGATTGACATGTCACACGTGCTTAGGTAGACATTGCTGTGAGAAGTCTGGAAAGAAGAGAGAAAGGAAAAGCTTGCATGAAGCCTTTTTGGATGGTAATCTCTGTGGGCGATCTGGAGACAGGGCAAGTGTGGTTTATAGAGCAGTGATGTTGGAGGTGTTAACATGAAATATATGTCTGAAGAGCATTTTGGAGCTGGGCATGGAGACACACATCTGTAATTTCATTGAGATTCTGACTCAAGGAGATTAGCATGAGTTTGAGGCCAGCCAATGGGTTCAAAGTAAATCTTGTCTTTAAAAATCACAAAGACAAAATAACAAAACCCCAGCACTTGAGAGGCAGGGGCAGGCTGGTCTCTAAGAGTTTAAGGCCAGCCTGGTTTGCATATCGAGTTCCAGGCCAGCCATTGCTACATGGCAAGACTCCTAATTTTGGTCATCATCAAAGGAAAATTCCAGGTTCCTACAGCCTGTTGGCTCTGATTCCTCCTCTTTCTCTGCTTTCTGATGATCACTCTCCCATTTTCCATCTGCCAACCCAAATCCTTTTTACTGTGTAGAACTGTGTAACATTTTCCCCTTGCTTCCTGAGCTACAATCCCGTCCAGATTATGCCCCTGCCTTCCTATAGGCAAGAAGCATAAGAGTCTGAGGTCTCATTGCATTGGTTCTCTTAAAAGGTGGTGCCGGCTGAAAAAAATTACACACACCTCACACATAGGACTGTAATTGTCACTCTCCAGGTCTAAACTTGACTGTTGTTTCACAAAACAAAATCTCCTTTGTAGCTTTCATGTCGGATTTCTTTTCCTTAGGAAACAGAAAGAGTAGAAGATCTGAAGTTGAGTAAACTTTTAGGTGGGTTGGATCCAGAAGGTGAGAGAGAGCTGTGATTCGAAAGAGTAGTTATTCAGAGGATTTTTCCTAGTGCTCCATTACAATGATGCCCCCAGCCCAGTCTGTGTGGCTTGAAAAAAGCATATGTTATAGTTTCTATCTGTTAGACTGTATGCTTTCTAGAGCAAAGAGAGGTCTCATTTGTTTTGTTGACTGTAAATTCCTCCAGGTGTGCAAAAACAATACTAATGTATGTGTACATTAGTGAATGGGTCCACCAACTTTTGTCTGTCTTTTCTGTGTTTGGTCAGAGCGAAAAGAAAAGAGAATGTGGTGTGACAAGGAAGCCTATAAGAAGATACAGGAGGGAGAACTGATGTTCCAAGCCAGCCGTGGGATGCTATAATTATTCACTTCTCACAGTAGCTGTGGAGTCTGGTGAACTCTCCTGCGGTAGAGATGACCTGTGTGTCATAGTTCAGCAGCAACTACATGACACACAGGGGTATAACTTGGCTCACGGGTCACTGACCACAGCTTTCTGGTTATGGGGAGAGCGTTGGGGAAGAGCTTCTGACATCTTGCTGGGGATAATTGGGGGTCTAGACAGAAATGTGTCCAGGTAAGGTAAAGTATCCCATACTTCTGTTCCCCCAGCCTGAGCATTTTAAAGTGTTACCTCAGCAGGTTATTGCCTTCAGTGGAAAAAAAAAATGTTAGTGGAAATTTTGGAGTTTTTTAGTGTTCGTGTGAGTAGGAAAAATGAGAAGTATAGACGCAAAGGCTGACAGGATGGACTGGCAAACCGCCTCTTTCCAGGACAGTCAGGGCTGCATAGAGAGACAATATCTGAGGGGGAGGGGTGAAATTCTTTTAGATAACAAGGTCTGTGGTAAAAAGTATAACCAGATTTTGAGGACCATAATCTTAGGTTTAAGAAAAAAAAAAAGTTTATTTCACCTTAATAAAGATTTTGTGTTGGCTATTAGTAAATCTGAGAAATAGTTACTCTCCCCATCAGGACTTTGGATTTAATTTAATTTCAGTTAAATTTAAATTTAATTCTCCACCAGAACCCTTATCAGTTAAACCATGCAAGTAACCATGGAAAACTCATGTGGAACATTTCACTTGGGTCATCTTTAAGTGTCTAAGCACTCCCAGTTTTCTTCCCTATGGTTTCAGTATTTAGACTTCAGTTTTCAATTTAATCCTGTCTGCCACATGTCCGAGCATATGCCCTGTGATTGGTGCTGAGCTGTGAAACATACCTGTGGAAAAATCAGAATCCTGGAGGAGATGATAATCACTGAAAGTGGGCTACAGGATGCCCTTGGCTTCTAGTTCCTCAGCTCTTCAACTCCAGTGGCCTTGTGCTCCATTCCTTTGCTACCTTGGTGTTCTCCATGTTAGAAATTTATATCCCATTAAACTGTGTCCTCTTGTGCCCAAATCACCCACCGGTCCTTTCTCAGGCCGGTCTCACAGCTCCCTCCCTCCTCAAAGAGACAGTTTGCCTGTGCATCCACTCCACTGCCATGTGCCCCTTCCTGTGTCAGTCATGTTTGCTAGGCTTGCGTCTTCGTGGTCTGGTCTAGAGCCCTGCCTTACACATCTGACATGAGCTGACACTGTACCTTTGCCCCTTTCCCGCTCCTCTTGGACCCTTCTGCCTTTTCTCAGTTCTGGGAATTCTCTCAGCTGCCTCTTCTGCTCCTTCAGTCTCACTCCTTAGTCCACTCTGTATCTGTAGAGCGGTCTGACATGGACCTAAGACAGAATTCATCAGAGAATAGAGACATCATCACACAGTTGCAGACTAGGAAGTGCTCTGAAGAAGGAGTGCAGGGCTGTGCCCTCAGGACTGTAGTAACTAGCCATATTTGGCTGTGGAGCTTTGAAACGGGGCTGCTCTGTGCTGAGAAATACAGCAGTGTAAAATACAAGCCCCATAAAAATTTCAATAATTACATCTTGAAATGGCAGCATTATGGTTATATTGGATGAGATCAAATACTAAATGCAGTTCTTCTAAATGTGGGTATTAGAGCACTTGAACTGATAGACTAGGCTCACATATTTCTGTGGGACAGTGCTGGCTAAGGCATTATCCGAGGATGTGATGAGGGAAACTAGCCTTGTTTTCTGCCGAACAGGATGTCCTTTTGTAAGTTTACTTGAAGGGATATGTAGATGGGTTGGCCTTAGAAAGATAAACCCTTCCTAGAGGAAGCAGTTGGAGGTGCCAGTTTAAGGGAATGGGAAGGGTGGGGCCTGCTCATGTGTGCCTGGTTGGTCTTAGTGAGGGTTTTATCCTTTGGCACTAATGCATTATTCCAAACCTTCATTATCTACATTCTTAACCTGCTCTCTGAGTCTTCTGTAGTCCACAGGCAAGCTGGTAGGAATTTAAGGTGACCTGCTGGGATTTCTCTCAGATTTCTTTTTCCCTTCCCAACTTTCTTGCTGAAGTCTCAGGTCTACTGACGGCCATCTCTGAACTGACCCTCAGTTCCATCCTTTTAAATTTCTTTTGAGGATGCTTCATGGCTTAATTCTGCTCTTTTTCCTTGTTCCTTTTCCACACCAGTCTGAAAAAAAGTGCTCTAATAATAATCATAAAGCAGACTGCTTCACTGACCCTGCATCTCTCCATCACTGTTCTCGGTAGCACAAGTTCTTATTGAACTTTGCATAAATGAGTCACAAAATGAATTAATGTGTCATCACAAACCACTACCGAGATTTCATATTTGTTTGTCCTTTGTTATTTGAATAATGTAATTAATATTTGAATAATTTAGTAATTGTAAGTGCTAAATTGAACTGTTTATGCACAACATATTAATCCAGATGGTAAGTTTTCAATGGTAAGGGCAGTGGTGGTGCTCACCTTTAATTCCAGCACTCAGGAGGCAGAGACAGGCAGATCTCAGAGTTCAAGGCCAGCCTGGTCTACAGAGTGAGTTCCAGGACAGCAGGGATTACACAGAGAAACCTTGTCTCAAAAAAAACAAACAAATTTCAGTGATTTACTGAAAGGAATCCTGCCAAAATAGTGCAAATTTATCAAAGACTCTTTGTGTTGCTTTGATTTTTTTCCCTAAGCATTTTTAAGTATATTTATTGTATGCTTAATGTATTATGAACCAGATCTCTGAAAGTTTTTGGTGTTGCAGATAGAAATTATTTCCATGTACAATTTTTCCACCCCAGCCCCTAGACACATTATCTATTTTCTGTTTCAGAGTGTTTAACTTTAGGAATTTCATTGGGAGATGGGGAATGTTTCCAAACAGATTGTTTTGCCTAGCATAATGACCTCAAGGTTCATTTGTGTTATAACATGTGACAGAATTTCCTTTGTTTAATGACAGAAAATCTTCCATTATAGAATATACCACATTTGTTTAGCCATTTATGTGCAGTGGAATTTGGGCTTCTGTCCCCTCTTAGGTGTTTTGCATGAGATTTATAGGAATATAAATCACAAATATCATATGGCCAGAACTGATCAAGTGTCAGTTTTATTTTTAATATTTTTAAGCATCTCCTGTTGGCTAGAGTGTTTGCACCACGTTAAAGTCCCACGTTACAGTAATGCAGATTCCCCTTCCTCTGCAGGTAGCTGCATTTGCTGCTCTCTCTCTGTTGGGTGACAGCCATCTTAATAGGTATATGGGGGTGTCTTTGGTCTTGATCTCATTTCTGTGACATAAGTGCTGTTGTACATCTCCCTATATTTGGTGGCCACATGTATATCATTGTAGTAAAGTGCTTTCCATTTATTTCTTAACCTACTTTTGAGTAATTGGAACTTGATACTCATTTTGGATATTAACTCCTTGCAGGTCTGATTTACACAGACTGTCTCCCATTCTATAGATTGCCTTTTCACACTACCTGCTATGTTCTTGAGTGTGCAGAGGATTTTAAGCTGGAAGTCATCCCATTGATCAGTCTTTATTTGTACTTTTGAGGACACACACACACACACACAGAGTCATATTTTTCATGAAGCTTTTATCTATTTAATTTTTTAATTTTTTAATTTTTTAATTTTTTCTTTCTTTCTCTCTCTCTCTCTTTCTTTCTTTTATTTTCTTCTGAGAATTGTATATTGTCAGGTCCTTACACTAACGTCTTTAATAGATTTGGAGTCAATTTTTGTAGATGACGTAAGATTAAGGTCCAAACAAACTATTTTACCAGTATCACTTATACCTCGGCTATAGAAATAAGGGCTAGAGAGATGGCTCAGAGGTTAAAAGCACTGACTTTTCTTCCAAAGGTCCCGAGTTCAATTCCCGGCAACCACATGGTGGCTTACAACCATCTATAAGGACATCTGGTACCCTCTTTTGTATACATAATAAATAAATCTTTTTTTTAAAAAAGAAATAAAGGAAGTTCTAGAAGAGATAGATAAGTTTTAACTTGGAATGGCGGTGGTTGATGGCAGGGATTGGGCTGGGACATTGCTTCAAAACCATGTATAGTGTACTGTATTATAGATTTCTCTGTCCTTTTGTTCGTGTTATTTTTATGTGGAAACAAATGTCTAGATTTAACAAAAGCTCAAACAAAATCAGTGAGGACAAGCTAGTTATGGGAGTTGGGGGCAGTGTCCTGCGTCATGTTGCTGGTATTTAATGTCTTTGGTCGGCATCTGCATCCATGAGCACTGTTCAGTAGATTTCAAAGTATCCCAAGTGAGTCTCATGGGAAGTATGTATTGGCTCCATTCATTTTTCTAACTTTAGACTTGGTGCTTCCATTGTAGATGGGATATTTAATATGTTTAAATAGACTGATTTCAGATTTTATTAAAAATAGGTATAATTTTTCTGGAACACTCCTTAGTCTTTTTTCTAGGTATTGTATCACATTCGAATGACTTTTCTATCTTTAAGGAAATATAATAGCATGAGAAACTTTCCAGAGTTTATTTTGCAAATATTATTTAAAGGTAAATGACAGGCGTCTTGATTAGTTTGACTGTTATAATAAAAAACAATGACAAAGCAACAGCATTGAGTACAGGTGTATGTGATTTGGCTTATAATTCCAGGGTGTATTCTTTCACGGCAGTGAGAACTTGGGGTGGGTGGTTATTGCATCCATAATCAGGAAGCAGAGTGAGCTGAATCCTCGTGCTCAGCCCCTTTCTTTTTATTTAGTTTAGGCCCATGATGCAGTGCCTTCCATATTTAGGGTGTGTCTTCTCACTCAACGCACCTCATTTAGAGATGCCTCCCAGACATAGTTAGAGGGAAAACCTAAACTAGATGTGGTGTTTTGACTGAGTATGGCCCTGTAGGTTCATATGCTCAAATGCTTTGTCCCTAGTTGGTGGAACTGTTTGGGACAGATTGGGAGGTGTGCCTTGGAGTAGGTGTGGCCTTGATGAAGAAGTGTGTCACTGGAATGGGTTTGAAATTTCTTTTTTTTTTTTTTTATATTAGTTTATCTATACCAAGTGTTCTTTTCTTTTTTCTTTTTTTTAAGATTTATTTATTATGTATACAACATTCTGCCTCCACTATGCCTGTGTGCCAGAAGAGGGCACCAGATCTTCAGGTAGATAGATGGTTGTGAGCCATTATGTGGTTGCTGGGAATCGAACTCAGGTCCTCTGGAAGAACAGTCGGTGCTCTTAACCTCTGAGCCACCTCTCCAGCCCCGGGTTTGAAATTTCAAAAGTCCAAGCCAGGCCCACTAGTCTCAGTCTGTCACTCTCTGTCTCTTTCTCTCTGTCACTTTTGAATCAGATGTGAGCACTCAGCTCTGCTCTGGCACCACGCCTGCCTGCCCGCCTGCCCACCTGCCGCTGTATTTCATGCCATGATGATCATGAACTAACCCTCTGAAACTGTAAGCAAACTTTTAATTAAATGCTTTTTTTTCATAAGTTTCTTAGTCCTGATGTCTCCTCACAGCAATGGAAAAGTAAGTAAGACACTAGATAACCCTCATGTGTGATTTGCTGGAAACCCAGTTCCTAGCTTGTTCTGTCATGCTGAGAGTTATGAACGCCAGTGTAGACACTATTTATAGAAAAGATTTTTATTATTTTTTTAGCTATGAACACATTTTGAGAATACAGAAGGATGGTATTGTGTGTTATCCAAAGGTTCATGAATTGAGAGCTTGGTATCTAATTAGGTGTATTCAGAAGTAGTGAAGCTTTTAAGAGATGGGACCTCATGGGTGCTCTTGAGGTCAGTTGGAGATAAGCTTTTCAAAGGGATTGCTGGTCTTCTGTAGTAAGTCTGTGTGTGTGTGTACATGTTTACTTACTTACACATCCATGACTGTTTATGTTTGTGGGAACCCATGCATGGAGTCAAGAGGTCAGCCTCAGTTGTCATTCTCAGGACACCATGTACCTCCTTTGAGCCAAGGTATTTCATTGTAGTTTATCAAGTTAGACTAGCTGGCCAGCTAGCCCCAGGAATCCTCCTGTCTCTGTTTCCAAAGTGCTGGGATCATGAGATTATGCGGTCACACCCAGCATTATTGTATAGGTTCTGGAGATCAAACTTCGGTCTTTGGCAAGTCAGCCTGTCTTCTCAGCTTTGGAGTGGGTTTTCTACAACATCAAGTTGTCATAAAGCTTGAGAGTGGTCCTTGCACAGCATCTCTGCCTTCCTGTGGTGCTCACCTTGCCTTCTCAGTTGCTCCTGTTTTTTTCTTTTTCTTCCTTCCTTCCTTTCCCCCCTCCCTCCCTCCCTCCCTTCTTCCTCCCTTCCTTCTTTTCTTTTTTTTTCCTGTGGGACTTTCACTAGAGTCATGGTCTTGACTTTGCAGAACTGTGACTGTGAACTAGGCAAACCTCTTCAGAAAAAATTATGCTTGCATTTTGTACTAGATATAAAAAAGGTGATAAATACAGATGGTCAAATAGAGTACTCTGTTTTTAAGCATGTGAGTGCAGGACACATATGGACAATGGAGGACAACCTGTAGGAGTTGACTTTTTTCTTCTGCCTTGAGGGTTTTGGGGCTTGAGCTCAGAGAACAAGACAAACCCTCCCCTCCCCTACATAGCCTTCTCCAGTTCATGTCCTTTTTTACGATGATGATGCTGATGATGCACATGTATACATGTGCACATGTGTACAAGATTGACCACAGCCTACAAGGGGCTCATCCCTGAGGAAAACTGACTCTCCCTTCCTCTGTTCAAGTTGGGTGGAGCCTTGTGACTCCTTACCCGTCCTTGCTGCAAGCTGACTGGTGAGGTCTTTACCGGTCTTTACCCATCTTGTGTAGATAGCCGAGGCTGTTGAGAGTTCATGGGTGTGGATGCCGTCATGTCCAAAGATTATTCACGGTAGTCATCCTGCTCCTTTGGCTCTGAAATGCTTTCTGATGCCCTCTTCTGCCAAGATCCTGAGCCTTGGATGTAAGGGTTGGGTATGGGCACTCCCCAGCCATGAATTCCTGCATTTTGACCAATTGCTGTTCTTTGTGGTAACCTCCATTTATATAAAAAAGATGTCTCTTTGTTGAGGGGTGGGAGCTGCACAATCAAGAAAGCCCTCCTGTTCTAAACTCAGAGGACTCTGTGAACATCATGGCCAACTGTCAAGTGAGGTTTATTAGGTTCACTGTTATAAAGTGTGAGCCCGGGATCAAGCTCCTCAGTAATTTGACAGCATGCTTCAAGTTGCTTTCCGGTGGTTTTACCCCGAATGAAACTTGTGCAGGAGGATGCAAACCAGACTATCAGGGAGTTCAGTTCTTGCTTACTCAGCATGCGACATTATGACCCTAAACACAGACAGCCTTGTTGGGGCAGAGGTAAAACTTATGAACTGTGAGTAAAGAGCAGTCTTGTGGAAATAAATTTCATGATTACACAAGTCCTAAGGCAGCTATGTATCAGATTATATTTTTCTTGCTATTGTAATGGTTTTACATTACATTCTGTTAATGGATATTTACTGCATATGTATTATGTTCCAATCTGTGGTGAGAATATGGCAGAGTGAGATCAAGCGTCCTTTTATATAGCTTACACACTTGGGAGTGGGCGGAGCGACAACCACATAAAGAGGTAAGTACATTTATGGGGGTTAATGACATATGTCTCATAGATAAGAAGGTGATGTGTTAGATCTGGGCCACCTGCTCCTAGTGGTTGAAGTCTACAGTGGTCTCCACATTTCCTGTTGGCTGTTTCTTTTTCAGCAGAGAACCCTGTAAGCAATTCTGCCACAGAAGTAGTGTATGGAAGCCAGCCTAGGTAGGGCCTTGTGCATTCTAGGCACTCATTCTACCACCAAGTCACACCTCAGCCCCGGCCATATCATCTTCCCCTTGTAGCCCTCTCCTGGCGCTTTCCCCACACAAGACAAGTAGCTAAAGAGCAAGAGCAGGAAGAAATGACAAGAAGCCAGGCATTTGAGGAAGTCAGTCTTGACTAATTTAGCTTTCTCAGGATGGTGGGAGTTTGTGTCTGTCAGCATCTCAGCTGTACTTTATCTTCTCCTAGGAATGAAGAAAAACCCCAGCAGTTCTTAGAGGATCAAGGAAAATGATGTTGTCAGTCCCTGAATTTGCAGTTTGTTTAGAAGCTTCTCACTTCTTAAAGCTCATCTCTGTCGCTGCACAGAAACTGCAGCATGTAACTTAGACTAGCTTAAATTGATGGGTAAACCTTCTGTGCTCTGCTGTCTTTGATAGAGGATTTAGAGTGTGACCCATGACTCTTCATTAGCTGACGTCCTGGTACAGTTGTAGAAACAAAGGAGGTGATAGTAGATTTCCCCAAGCAGAAGGGCAGAAGTAAACACAACAACAGGATGACTTTGTCTCTACCTGTGGCGGTGTGGCCAGAGCTGTGCATTGAATGATTTTTAGAAATATGTTGATTCTAGATCTTCCATCATTTTGCATAGACCTAGTAAAAAACTGTCTTCTGTAAAAAGGTTTGTATCAGCGGCAAACTGGCTGTGTTTCTCCCAATTTTAAGTATGAAGTTACTTTGCCAGTGAGTGTGAAATTTGCGATTTAGATTTGTCTTACGTATTCATTGTATTCAACCAAAGAGATAGCACAATGATTGAGTAACCTGGTCTGGGACTCGCCAAGTTATCATGGTTCTGGGAAATCTTTTGATGTGGACATCGCTGTTTGCTTTATCTTTAATTTTAACCAAGTACTTAAGGACCAAGTTCAGGCGGTTTATAGTTTATTTCTTTTAGTATATACTCCTTTGCCCTGTTGTATATATTACATGAGAAGTTGGTGTGCACAAATAGGTATTTAAGAGTCTCAATTTTCCCTCCTAGTCCCCAGCTACTTACTTCTCACAGGGTGACCACTGTTAGGTGGTCCTTTATACCCAGCCGACTTGTTTATTGTATGACATCTTGTGTATATATCTCTGTATGTATAGATGATTTAAAATGCATTATTTCCTACCTTGATTTAAATTAGCTCTGTTGGAGAATATTGTTTTAAGGTGTGTTGCTTTTGTTTCTGTTGCATTTGTTTCACTCTGTGAAGCTGTGTACTGTGCCTGTCTAAAACACCTGATGGTCTAATAAAGAGCTGAACAGTCAACAGTGAGGCAGGAGAAAGGATAGAGGAGGTCAGCAGGCAGAGAGAATAAATAGACATCTGGGAGAGGAAAAAGAGGGCAGAGCAAGAGGGAGGAAGGAGGAGAGGGCGAGGGGCCAGCCACCCAGCCACCGAGTAAGAGAAAAAGATGCACGGAAGGGAGAAAAGGAAAAAGCCCAGAGGCAAAAGGTAGGTGGGGATAATTTAAGTTAAGAAAAACTGACAGGGGGGCTGGAGAGATGGCTCAGCGGTTAAGAGCACCGTCTGCTCTTCCAGAGGACCTGGGTTCAATTCCCAGCACCCACATGGCAGCTAACAACTGTCTGTAGTTCCAGTTCCAGGCAAACACCAAGGCAAATAAATAAATAAATAAAGTTTAAAAAAAAAAAAAAAAAAAAAAGAAAAACTGACAGGTAACAAGCCAAGCTAAGCATTTACAATTAAGAATGAGCCTTCGGGGCTGGAGAGATGGCTCAGCGGTTAAGAGCACTGTCTGCTCTTCCAGAGGACCCGGGTTCGATTCCCAGCACCCACATGGCAGCTAACAACTGTCTGTAGTTCCAGTTCCAGGCAAAACACCAAGGCAAATAAATAAATAAATAAAGTTTTTAAAAAAAAAAAAAAAGAATGAGCCTTCATGTGTGATTTATTTGGGTGCTGGGTGGTGAGCCTCCAGAAGAGCAAAAACTATCAACATCTTGGTATTCTAACATGGCTAGAGTAAAGAAAATCCAACAAGATCAATATTTTTTTAAATTGCATATCCTATTGAAATTTCACTTGGAAACCTTTTAGTTTCTTGATCACAGCTAAATACACTTAAAAAAAAAAAAAACAGTGTTTATCTCTTTATAACATAGATGCTACCATATAGAGATTCTCTTTGATGAATACAGACAAGGATGACTATTTGAACTTTTTTGTTGAGTTATGGGGGTTAGTACTGGGAATTAAACCCAGTGGTTTTGGGCATGCTAGCTCCTTTTCATCTTTTGAGACAAGATCTTGCTATATATAACCCATACTGCCTTGACTCAGTATAGCTTAGGCTAGCCTCACACTTGTGGTCCTGCTGCCTTAGTCTCCTGGGTGCTGGGACTATATAGGTGCATACCACTGCACATAGATGTTTTCTTCTTTTTAAAGGGAATGCTGAATGCAAGGGCAAGTATGCACACCTGTAATCTGTATTACACTGTTTGTAATACTGAGCCTCAGGGAGGCTGAGGTATGAGAATCACCAAAGTGTGAAGGCCAGCTTGAACTGGATAGTTGAGACCATCTCAGAAAAGGCTGAGAAATGCTGAACATAATAAACAAAAGTTAAATTTAATCATCTATATAATAATGCAGAAGAAAATGGGATGTTATATATAGTGCAATCATGGGAGAAAATGCCTACTTTGGTCATGTTTTAAATTCTTCTGAAAAGCCAAATTATTAGAGAATATTATAGTACAAATTGTGCTTACTTAAAATTATGTTTGGCACTGTGACTATAAAGAAGTCTTGGTGCCTTGCACAGAGTTCACCAAACCTGAACATCGTACCTCTTCAGCATTAATGCTGTCAAGGGTACTCAGAGAATCTTTTAGTTGTAGCACTGTTTTGTACATATCAGAAGATAGTCTTTTTACTGAATTCAATTGGAATGTCAGATCTGAATCTGGTAAATTATCTTCAGAAATGCACAAGTATCACTGTAGAAGGCTTGGACATTTTCAGTGTTCAATAGATATGGATGGGAATTGCTGCCTGGGTAACCAGCCTCCAGGTAGCACAGGGCTCCAAGGGAAATCCACAGTGTTGGCTTGTACTGTACTTTTCTGTCTGAGAGGGTTAAGGAAAAAGACACTTTCTCGGTGGTTTCCTTCTTTATTCTTCTGTTATTTCTTTGAATACCTTTCCCCCCATTGTTTATGTACCACAGCAAAGTCTTTCAGAGAATACATAAATCACGATGTGGTTACATTTTATTTTTCAGGTAAATGATATAGGTAAAAACATGCTTTTTATCTCCCTACATGATTAAAAACAGAGTCACCCTAGTAACCCATATACATTATATCTAAGTAACTAGTTACAGATTAATGAAACATGAGCAAGCAAGGAACATTTTTTTTTTCCTCAGCCAACTCTTTTGCTGGCAGGCTGCAAATTGCAGTTACAAAGAAAAAGAATCAATCACCTTATTATCTATCTTGAAAAGTAGTTGTAAAAATTTTTAAGAGAGCCACAAACCTAAACTTTTATACATGAAAAATGGTCAGCTTGACTTTGAATCTTTAGGTACAGACCCATCCACCAATAGTTTCTTATATCAGAAAATCAAATCAGAAATGGGTTTATTAATCATCACTTTTGATCATCAACCAAACATAGTAAAGAAAGAATGTCAGCCAGCAACATACGGGCTACTTTGTGCTTTCAACCTTAGCCTGATGAATCAGACAGCTCAGCTATGTGTCTTTATGAACTTTAGATTGTTTTCTGGGGCTGTTCATCTTAAAACTATTGTCAAAGCATCTAGTCTAACCTGAAATTGTTTTGAAGCTTTCTTTCAGCTAAAGGTGCACACTGAAACCTATGACTGCATCTCTATTTATTTATTTATTTATTTATTTGGCTTGGTGTTTGCCTGGAACTGGAACTACAGACAGTTGTTAGCTGCCATGTGGGTGCTGAGAATCGAACCCGGGGCCTCTGGAAGAGTGGACGGTGCTCTTAACCGCTGAGCCATCTCTCCAGCCCCCCCCCCATGACTGCATCTTTTTGGTATTAAGAGAATCAGAGCCAGCCTGGCCCTGCGGATTCAAATGTTTTCCTTAATCACTAACCTGAGTTGTGATCTAAAGCAGCTCCATGGGTAGAACTCATAGGCCTTAGCTGGGAAACATATTCCTGTACTTAGTTTTATTTATCAAAAACTCTGTATAAGCTATCATTATTATTATCAGTTAGACAGTAGAGCTTAAGAAGGAAGTCATCTTCATGACAATTCAGAGATAAAAATGCCCAGTAGGACAGGATGTTTTCATGGTGTAAACACACTACATTTCAGGCCGTGGGGATCTCTCCATGCCCATTCACAGCATGTCAGGTACAGAGAAAGATAACACATAACAGCAAACACATAAAGGCACAGCAGAAGCAAAAGACATTCTAGGCTGTTGTATGCATTGTCTGGCCAGTACTTTTGGGCCTAGCCCTGAGATTCAGACCCACTCACAGCTCCACTGCTGCTTAGCACCAAATAATCACACAAAGGCTTATATTAATTTTACGCTGATCAGCCTAGGGCCCAGACATATAGCTTGCTAACTCTTTTCCCTTAAACTAACCCATGATTCTTATCCTGTTCAGTCATGCGGCTCAGTACCTTTTCTCAGCAGCATTTCAGCTTCTTTCCTCTGCTTCTGCTGGTGACTCATCCTGCTCTCTTGGGCATCTCTGCTCTGCCGCTCTTCCTGTTCCCAGAGTTTTCTTAGTCTGGTAGCCCCGTCCACATTTCCTGTCTGCCTTCTGGCCAATCAGCTTTTTATTAAAGCAGTAGGCGGGACAAATGTTTACAGCATACCAACATAATCCCCCTACACAGGGTCCGTGGCTCATGGCCTTGCCTAAACAAGTCCTCCTGTGGGGACTGACACCATGAACTTTAATTGCCACCTGCTGTTCCTCTGACAGCTACTGGCAGATAGATGGGGTTGTCTAACTGCTGGTATTAGTCATAATAGTAATTGCTGTGTCCATAATTTCTCTATTGCTGTCACTCAGCTAGAAGCTTTACATTTTACCAGCCAGCAGTCGAGGGTATCCTGGGAGGACGGGATTGAGAAAGCTGGGGAAATGGTAAATGGCTGCCTGTGTTTAGAAAGCAGAGCTGCTTTCCCACGGGTCATCTTCCCTGCCCTGCACTGCTCATGAGAGAAGTAAGGTTTTCACAGACTCTTAACTCTGTCTTTCTTCCTTGCTGGAAAGGACATTGTTAGCTAGTGAAGAGGTAGGGTCCAGGTGTGAAATCTGCATTTGTATTTTTAACTCAGAACAAGATGATTTTCCACAACACACTCAGGGGGATTGTTGAGTTTAAATCCAGCAGCCTGACTGGACGTGGTGGCACATGCCCGTGGTCCCAGCATTGGAGAGGTGGAGGCAGGAGGATCAGGAGTTCAAAGCCAGTCTTGGTTACATGGTGAGGTTAAGGCCAGTCAGGGCTACGTGAGACCCTACCTTATCACACACCCCACCCCCCAGAGGATCTCTCTGTGTAGCCCTGGTTGTCCTGGATCTCACTCTGTAACCAGGTTGGCCTCGAATAAAGAGATCTGCCTGCTTCTGCCCCTTGAGTGCTGAGACCAAAGGCATGCACCCATGCACTGCCACTGCCCAGCTAATTTATTTTCTTTCTCTCTTCCTTCCTTCCTCCTTTCTTCCTTTCTTCCTCTCTCTCCTTCCCTACTTCTGTCCTTCCTTTCTTTCTTTTTGTTTTTCTAGGTAGGGTTTCTCAGTGTAGCCCTGGCTATCCTGAAACTCATTTTGTAGACCAGGCTGACTTCAAACTCACAGAGATCTGCTGCTGGGATCTCTGGGACTACCACCTGGCTCAGATGCTTGGGTACTTGCTTTGTAGATCAGTCTGGCCTACAACTCACAGAAATCTACCTGCCTCTCCCTTCACAGTGCTGGGATTAAAGGTGTGCACCACCACTACTGCCCAGAGAGAGGGCAGAAAAGTAAAGGTTTTATGCAAATGGCAAGGAAATGTGGGCTCTTGTCTCCTGTGTATGGGAATAGTTGCCTTCTTTATGCTCTGCTTTAGCTCATTGCTTGTTTTGAAATGGTGCTTGGGAGGGTGAGTGGGGAAGGAGAGTAGTTGATTCTTCATGGCTGAGACTGTCAGCAAGGGCTGGTTTTAGTTTCATTAAGCCCTGCTTGGCACCACTTCAATGAGATGTACACCTGTGTGGTGCTGATTTTTATATGGAATTTTCAGAAGAGACTCCTTCACCACTTTAATAGAAAATGCAAGCATAGGAGCAAGCATAGGACAGCAACCACAGGCTCAGCAGCTTCGTAGATGGAGTTCTGTCCTCCCTTCCTCCACCCCTCCTTCCCTGCCTTCACCCCTGCCTCCCTTCCTCTACCCCTCCCTCTCTCCTTTCCTTCCTCCTTCCCTTCCTTCCTTCCTTCCTTCCTTCCTTCCTTCCTTCCTTCCTCTCAGTTGGTTTGTGGAGCAGTAGAAATTTTCACTTTTTGGGTCATGAAGTTATCTAACAACAGAACACTGGGTAACATCTTCATGAGTAATATTTCCAAAGAAACTCAGCGGGCTTGTTGTGTTGCAGACACATTGTGGACGGGCAGTGGAGAAGAAGAACCTATCTGCTCATACTGTGTTCTTGTTCCCATTCTAGTTCTTGGTCATTCTTACTGTGTACAGTGATGATCTATGACTGAGATTTGTGTGCAGTTTATAGGGTCAGGACCTCCACTAAGCCCTTGCCAGCCCGCTTCCTTGGTATGTCCTGCTTCCCAGAAGCTGCCTAAGCTTATGCTCTGCAGCTTTCCTGCATAGCCTTCATCTGTGGCATGTGGGTCAAACTGTTACCCAGCTGTCACATGAAAAAAGGGAGACCCAGCAGGAAGGAGGAAACAGTTGGTCTTGCTGATGGTTTAATGTGTAGGATTGGCCTGTGTATGCTCCTTAGCTAGGAGTATCTGCACCAGGCAGTGAGATGTGTTGGAAGTAGCTCAGAAAATAGGTGGTAATTGTTTGCTTGTTTGTTTTTAGGGGGGGAAAAAGCATTTCAGAAAACAGAGGGAAGACAAATTGGCTAATGAAATGTCTGTGTGTAAGTTAGAGGGAGACCAGGCACTGCGCTAGCTTTCTTTAGACTGAATTACAGTTTACTGTGCTGAGTTTAATGCCAGCGGGCTAGTCAGCTGCCTGGTCAGTCATTGGCATTTGTGCAGAAGAAGAACTAAGCCTACCTTTTGGGGTGAGCTGCCCCATGTCATGGTGGTAGCTGTGTGAAGAGCGAGCTCTGGGTCTGTGTAACTGCTGTTGTCATTGTCCCTTTGTTGTCAGGCAGATGGTACTTTATTAATTTGGACAGCCACCCACTGGGTTCTGTAATGACACTGATTATGTAAGGCCCTCTTGAGAATGGTCGTAATGATTCAGCAGTGACTCTTCTTGAGTTTTAGGACATTGCTGCTTCATTCAGAATATGTGAGTATAACAAGGAGCTTTTTAATTTTAAGGTTGGTATCAGGTGTTAGCCTCATTTCCCCAGAACGTGAGTAAGATTATTAGCTTCAATTCTAAGAGAGTTGTGCTGGAGAAGGAGCCAGTTCTTTTGATGGAGAAAAAAGAGACTAACAGTGTCCCAGTGTCCTGCTCAATGTCTCCCTGTCAGCTCATGTCACAGATCCAAGTTATGGATGGAGCAAGCTGTAAACGGTTGGTGCTTTAAGGAGTAAGAGAGACAGAAAAGTTACTCCAATGTCAGTTCCCCGAGTAGCAGTGATAATATCTGACAACATAATTTTTTAATAAGGTGCTAACTAGAAGAATAGTTTCAGTCACATGACTTTAAAAGTTAATAAAAGTTATAGCAGAGCTGGAGAGATGCCTCATGGTTAGAAGCCCCAGCTGTTCTTCCAGAGGACCCAGGTTTGTTTCTCACACCCACTTGGCAGCTCACAGTCATCTGTAACTCCAGTCCAGAGGACCTGACAGTCTTCTGGCCTCTGCAAGGCAACAGGCACTTACCAGATACACATGCAGGCAAACACCCACATACGTGAAATAAATAAACACAATTTTTAAAGTTTTTAAAGAATTTTTTAAAATTTAAAACAATTTCTCTTTTTGCTTTATATTTTATATAATTTATGCTTACATCATAAGGTCTTAAAAATATTCAACTCAAAAGTAATCAAATTATCTATTGCCCTTCTGTTACACAGTGGTTAAAATTTAAAAGCATCAAATGTTGGCCAAGAATATGAAGGACCCAAAGCTTGGTCCTTCTTCGAAATATAGACATGGCAAAGATGTAGGCAGGTCTTACAGTCGCTTAGGAAACTAGGCATGTATTCTGTGGCTCCTCCCTTCCACTTTTAAGTACTCACCCAAGAGAAGGCAAATACAATTCATGGACGCTCTTGTTCATAGTTACCCAAACCAGAAATCCAGCCGTGTAAGAAGCATATTGTCATGAGGTATTCCTGAGCAATTGGAGGGAACACAGATTAGTGTATGTCAAAAATAGCCGATCTCAAACATTTGCTGAGCGGGGGAATTGTGGGTGTGCTGTTCATCCCAGCACTCTGTAAGTTCAAGTTCAACCTGGTCTACATAGTGGTTCCAGGTCAGCCAGGGCTACATCATGAGACACACTGTCTTTAAAGTAAAACCTTAAAACAGTAACCCTTGCAGAATAAAAGAAGCCTTATTCAAGAGAGTGTATAGTCTGTGCTCACGATTAGACAGTACATTAGAATACACAACTCAGCTGTGAAGAAAAGGTATCAGGGACTTCCAGGTTGCCAGAGAAGGGGTCAGCAGGAATTTGAAACGCAGTTCTTAAATGATAGTAAACCATGGTGTGACTGACTCTGGACAGGTGGACACACAGAAACCCGGGGCAGTGTGTCTCTGGACTCAATCAAGACACTAGACACTGACTCCCTAACCCACACCTGGGTAACCTGTGGTATCCTCTCTGAGGGCCCTGCTTCAGATACCTTGTTGTGTCCTGAAATTCCTCATAAGCTGCTTGGAAAATATTAATGGGCTCGTTTGTTCATGAAGGGTTTGTTATTTTCTGTTTTACTTCCCTCTGCCTTGGTGATGTTTCTCTTGAGTATGTGAACTTATCCCTGTCTGAGGATTTTTGAGAATTTATCTCTACTGCTAATTATATAATTCTAACCTACTAGAGAAGGTACATTACAGAGCAGTGTCACTCCAGCTTATCACAGGTCTTCAGTATGCCCTACATCCAGGTGGCTTCTCTGAAGTTGCATCACTTTGCTGTGGCATGGCTTTTCTTTAGTGAGAGGGAAAAGGAAGGAGAGCAATGGAGAGTTCTCCAGTGCCTGGTACCATGAACGCGGACTTAGGGGTCAGGCCAGCCAGGCTTTGACTCTCATCTAGTCACTTTCAGCCTGACCTTTGACCTCTCCGCCTCATCTTCAGGTGCTTGTTCACAGGGCTGGTTGCATGAAGTGATGCTTGTAAAGTAGTTGGTACAGAATAGTGAGGGAAAGCTTAAGTCACTGGAAATGGACTGTAGACTTGGGGTTGTTGGGGAAGGAAGGAAGGAAGACTGTTTAAGTGAGAGTAAGTCTCACATGCATGTGTGTGTGTCTGTGTGTTTGTGTCTATGCTCCTGGACCAGCACTTGAGAACTCTGTATTCTTCTCTAAGGGTTCTGACTAGTAGGCTACTACAGAAAATCCCAGTATGGTCTAGAGTGGCGTTTGGAAATGAGAAAGATTGAAGGAAAGCCTGGTTGGTGCCCATTACCTCCAGCCACAGTCCTTGATTTCCACTTTGTAGTCTACCCATCTCGCCTTGTGTTTCTGAGAAACTTGATATTGTGCTGTGCTTTGGGAGTAACCTGGATCTGGCCCCTTAAAGCTACTCATGCTCCTGGCTGCAGAGGTTAGTGTAAGTTGCCTCCATGACCCCAGCCAAACTGTAGAGTTGGGAAGCTATGATTCTGAGCTGTTGGCAATATCGTGGAAGCTGACTCTGCATTTCCAATACTGGAGCAGCCACCGCACTCTGCTTACTGTGCCCATACCCCGCTAGAGCAGGCAGTCAGCCATGCCTGTCTTATGTCCAGTTTTACTCAGGCCTTGTGGCAGATGAGGCTGAACGAGAATCCTCTATACAATTACCATGCAGTCTGCCGTCTGTCCTAGCATTTGCTCAGGGCTTCCTTTTACTTACTGGTTCTACTGGATGCTTCTGTTTGCATGCCCATGTGTGTCACTTAAGCAGTTAATCTGATGGTCAGTTTTGAGTTTATTGAAGGAAGGGACTTGCCCACACTGTGCATGGTGCTGCACTCACTCTGTGTGTCCTGTCCAGGACAGTAGCAGAGTCATAGAGGATTATCCAGTGTTTGAGCTGTAGCTAGTCCAAGTTGGAATGGTGACATAAGCATAAAAAAGCAGTGTACTTGAGCGGTCGGTGGCTCAGCAGTTAAGAGCGTGTGTTGCTCTTGCAGAGGGCTAGGTTCAATCCCAAGTACCCATATGGTGGCTCACAACCTCCCATAACCCCAGTTTCAGGGGATTCAACAGGCACTCACATGTAAGCAGGCAAAACATTAATAATAAATATTGGATTTCAGGATTCTAGCATAAAGAGAGTATTAAGATAGTTGAGTATTCTTTTTACATGCCAATTACATGGTAACCGATACTTTGGATACATTGGATGCGTTGTTACATATTGTAATGGATACCATCTGTTCCTTCCTAATGTGGCTACTGAAAAATTTAACTTGTATGTGCTTCCTATTGTCTTTCTGGTGTATCACTGACTAATTAAAGTCTCAGGACCAGGCCAGTCTGTGAGGGCAGAGACTGTTTGTTTATCCCAAGTAACCCTATCTTGGTGCCTGGCCTGCAGCATAGAATCAACAAATATTTGCTGAATGAGCTGTGAATGTTCTAGCACTTAACTTCTGTCCCTGCCATGTACGGTGCTAGCTAACTGATAGGATGAAACCTAGATAAAATGGTTCTGAGGCCACATTCCATGTTATGTTTTCCTCATGCTCGTGTTTCCATGGAAACAGTAACCAAAAGATTGCCAGGATTTTTGTAGTAGTCTTCAGATAGTATTTTCTCCCATTGTTAACCAAAGCATGAAAGTTTAAATATTTGGATAGATGTTTCTTTGCAGTCCAAAGAATAAAATTTTAGTTTAAAAAAAGGCTGTTAAATGTTCACTTTCCCCCCAATATTGTGAAATTCTATTAAAATAATTTGTTTTGATTTTTTACTGGCTTATGTTACTTGTATATGATAATTGGTTTTGTTATGATGTTTCCATGTGTATTATATTTTGGTAATCTTCATGCCCTTCCGTTGACTGATTCTCTTACCTTTCTAGTCCAGCTGATGATTTCTGCTCCTTTAGTGACCGTGAGTGAGCTCATGAAGGTGGCTTACAGAAGTCTAGATGAAGGCTTACTTACTGGAGCATGAGTACTTCACTGATATCCAAGGCCCTGAAAAAAGTCTGATCTTCTCCCATCAACCATAAACTGCCTATAGGTCCTGGAGGGACTGGGAGCCAGCTTTCCCTCCATCATGGAGTACTGAGGGACCCAGCTGTGTGAGCTTGTACAAGTAATGACAACCACTGTGAGTTCAAGAGGACAGCCAGCACTTGTAAGCATTCCCAATAGTCCTTGCAGACTCCCAGGCTTTGCAGACCTCCCACAGAGCAGAATATCACAGTGTGCTGGCATTCACCTTTGACCTAGCAGAGCTGCTGCCAGGCCCCTGGGTGTGGCTGCGCAAACATGGGCCCACCCACCCTCTTAAAGAAAGTGTTGACCGCAAAACTCTTTCTCTTCTGCTTCTCCAGCACCGCTGCTTCCCTGTTGATAAACTCTAGTGTGGTACCCAGTGTTGAGACCCTTTAATTGCGCACAGAAAACCAACACTTGTAGCGTGCCTGGAAGATGATTGCACATTACTCAGCCCTTCCTCAAGCTCTCAAGCTCTTACTGCTTCCTGCAGCATCTCCTGAGCCTGGGGGGTGGGGGGTGTTGGGATTAGAACTGAGCTTTCTCCAGTCACCGGATTCACTCTGATCTGTCTCTATAGTACTAGCTGCCCACTGTATAAGAGGCTTCTTTGGCCCACACTGCACAAAGCAATGATCAGGTGATTCAGGCACTTGGCTCTGCGCTGTCTCTTTGGGTCCATGTGGCAGGTGGAAAGTCTTTCGGCTCTGCTGCAGCCCACGTCTGAGGCTTCAGGTAGAAGGATTTAAGAGAGGAACCATTTGGCTTATGACTTCAGAGGCTCCAGTCTTCATGGTCAGGAGCCAAGCAGTTCAGATCATTGCAGCCCAGAGTGAGGCTGAGGCTGTTCATGTCACGACTGCCCTGGAAGCAGAGCACCCACGAAGTAGCTTCCTGGAAAAGACTTGTACTGGCTGCTTGTACTAGATGCCTTTATGGCTTCCATTTTTTCCTCTCTTTGCTCTTTTCCTAGTGAATACTTAATAAATGCACTTTGCTAGTTGGTTTTTACATAGATAAGATACAATTAAATGTTTGTTAGAAACACAAATTCAGATTGCATTGAGTATGCTAGGAGAGGCCCAGATAATGATAACCATTTCTGTGTATAACCTGGAGCCACTAACCAGAAAAGACCAGATGGGACTCTAGGTGTTGAGTGATTAAAGCTAGGTGGCCATGGATGATGGTTTTATTCTAAATGAGCAAACACAGAGGTCCCTTTTGATTGATATCTCTGTGTGTTAAGCCTAGGAAGAGACCATAAGCCTGGTTAAATAAAACCTTTCTTTGCAGACCATTGGTGGTTGCATTCCAATCCTTATAGAAATTGTGTACCTTAAGACAAATGCAAGTGAATGTTTTTAAGATTTTGGAGAGATTGACCAAATGTTCAGAATTTAAGTTATCACCCAGTTTTATATTTATTCAGATTTATTTTGCTATGTGAATGCAGAAACCAGCTATTTGAATTTTGTGATTGTAAGAAACTTCAGCTTCGGGGGCTGGAGAGAAGAGTCAGTGGTTAAGAGCACTGTCTTCTCTGTAGATGGCTCCATTTAATTCTCGGCATCCACATGGTATCTCACAACCATCTGTAACTCCAGTCTGTGATGTTCTCTTCTGGTCTTCATGGGCACCAGGCATGCACATGTTACACAGAGATACATGCAGGAAACGCATGCACATTTTAAAAGTGCATTATTTAAAATAAAGGTTTCTTTTTGTAACTGCCCTGGCTGATCTGGAACTCGCTCTGTAGACCAGACTGGCCTTGAACTCATAGAAGTCCACCGGCCTCTGCCTCCAGAATACTGGAATTAAAAGCATGCACCACCCACTGCCCAGCTTAGTAATGTCAACTTTAATAACAGTAAAAATTAAAAAAAAATAGAATGATAAAATTGTGGGAAATTCCTGTGAGACTACAAAATGAGCTCCTAGCATTGTGGCCTTTGTATAAATAGGAGTGTGTAGCTTCCCAGATGCTAACTATAGAAAATAAATAATTCACCTGTAGACTTGCCATCCATTCATATATGTAAAATACATACTTAATGTGTATATGCAGGGGTATATATGTGTGTATAAAACATATCATGCGCAGCCTCTGTGTATTTCCCTTTGTTTGTATAGTATTTGTGTGCACAGATGTGTGTGTGTGTACTCTCTGCAATCGGCCTCCTTTCTTTGGGTCCCATTTTCAGGGTTACAGCTTTGGGATCTTTGCAAGCTACCTACTGTTTCCTACAGTTTCTCCTCCTGAGCAGTAAGGAAGAAGGGGACAGTGATGCCAAGTTGGGGTTGCCATGAGGGTTAAATCTCTAAATCAGGCCTGTCCCAGGGAGCACTCAGTAAATGGTACCTCCCCAACCCCACTCCTTTAAGAGCTCCCAGCCTAGTCCCCTGGTGTCACGGTGGGGTGGAGGAGCTGCCTTCTCCCTGGTCAGGCTCCTTTCTGCATCACACTTCTCTTCATACCTCTGCCTTGGGATGTGATCTTTACTGTTGTGAGAAGACAGAGGTCAGTCTGCTACCCCGAGAGCCTTTGTGAGCCACAGTCAAGGGGCTGTCCCAGAGTTACTGTGGGGTAAGCAAAGCTAGTGACTGCTGTGTCTCAGGGAGGCTAAGACGTTCTGAAGCTGTTGACAGAGTAATGCCCCGGCCAGCAGGGTCTTCAACGTGGACCTGAATCTGGGGGTGAGACATGAAAAACAGGAACACAGAGAAATTTTCATTTAAGCTTTGGCACAATTTATTCTTCCAGCCATCGTTTAAATAGAATCTCAGAGTGTGAAGAATGCACATAGCAGGGAGGAAGGGGCGGATTATCCAAAAAGGTGGAAGCCTGAGAGGGGGAAGTAACTGACAGGGTAGAATTGATATAGAAATCTATCTGTTTTCAGTTAAATGCCTGGAGAATGTCACCTGCTGGTCTTAGAGGATCAAAGCAAGCCACCTGGATTCATGGCCTAGCTTAAAACAATAGAGCTAACTGTAGAAGCTAATTTATAAACTGAAAAATGGCTAAGTTAGGCTTTGGCTCCCGACAGAGTAACTTGATGATGTTCCCTTTTTCCTTTGTTCCTTTTAGTCTTTTATGCCATTCCCTCCCTTCACTTGCTGATTCTCGTGGTTGGAAATCATGTATTTGTCATAGGCAATGAAACAGGAACTAAGAAGGCCTCGAGGTGACCTTAAAGAGACCAACAACTTTGGCCTTTACTTTTAACCGATCACTCTATGGCAAGAATAAAATGAAGGGTAAAGGCAGAAGTGATTAGAAGCCTCCTGAAGTGTTCCAAGCATGAGATGAGGCAGACCAGCCATGACAGATAGAGAAATGACTCCATTTCAAGTATACTTTGAAGGCAGATTCAGCATGATTTGCTGCTGCTGATCTGATCTGCTGAGGGCAGAGAAAAGTCAAGGGTGACCCCAAGGTGTTTGGTCTACACACTGGGAAGGCAGAGATTGAAGACAGACAGAAGTTTGAAAGGGAGCGTATTTAAGAGGTAAGCTCCCAGACCACCTCTGAGAGACACTGGCTGGACAGTTAAGTCTGCCAGTGCAGTTCAGAGGAGAGCCAGCGGAGAAAGACTGGAATTTAGGAGGAGTTGTACAAACTGCATGAAAAGTTCTCGAAAGAATAAGTTATGGTCCAGAGTCCTGTGTTGGGTTGTTTCCCGGTTAGAAGGCCTTGAGGATGAAGAGGAAGCCAGGGAAGGACAGGTACTGTGGCTGGAGAGAAGTTAGGAGCATGTGACTTGGAGAGATCAGGCACAGACATTTCTTGCAGGAGGCCATAATCGGTTGTGTCAAATCTTGCGGGCAAGGCCAGTTAAATAAGATTAGGACTGAGAATTAAGCAGTGGATTTAGCAACATGGAATTCACTGACCTTGACACAGAGTGTTGATGGTGTGGGGAAAGCCACACAGCCTGGAGTCAGTGAGGACAGAGACAGATCTGGGAGACATTTCTCGTGTAGTGGAAATCACATGCTATGGGAGGAAATGAGACTGAGACATGATGAACTAACCCGCCTCAGCAGACCCTACTTCTCCCTGTCAGATAAAGCTTGTGTTACTTAGGTCTCTGTATATTCTTAGGGACCTTCTAGCACAGCCTCTGTTGAGCATTCCATCTCCCTAGCTAGCTGTCATTTATCTCAGCTTTCTTAGGCTTCTTTTTTCTGGTCACCTAAAGAAAGTTCACATATTAACAACTTCAAAAATGAAAGTGTTCTTTCTCAAGCTCCCCTTCTTCTCCTTCACTTCGCCCCAGAGTCTCAATTCTACCCCAGGGCTCCCACTGCCACCACGGAACTGGGTCACAGCCACATCTGGCTCCCCCCTCCCCCCTCAGTTCTCCTGTCTTTGTTAGACCACACTGTTTTGGTTCTTAGTTACCCGCTACTCTTGAGTGCTGTCCAGTTACTCTCTGTGGACAAACTAAAAACAGAATATCCAAAAACAAATAAAAAACAACCCAGACAACCAGAGTAAAAAGTTTGTAGTTTGTACGTTACACAAACTACCCTCTCAATCACTGGTTCTCAGCCTCTAGGTTCAGCCCTTTGGCGGGTTGAGACAACATTTGCACAGGGGTTACTTATCAGATATCCCTATTTAGATATTTACATTATGATTCATAACAGTAGCAAAATCACAGTCATAAAGCAGCAACAAAATAGTTTTCTGTTCAGGGTCACCACACATGAGGATGTCCTGAAGAGTCGCAGCATCAGGAAGATTGAGAACCACTGCTCTAGATGGTAAGCACAGTTTCCAGTCCTGTGAGCAATGTGTGCTTTTCCCAAAATGATTCTATCCTGCTTGCTTTTGTGTTGATATTTGTAAAGTATTTTTCTGGGCTAGAGAGATGGCTTAAGAGCACTGGCTGCCCTTGCAGAGGATCCAGGATTCCAGCACTCACGTGGCAGCTCACAACAGTTTCTAATTCCAGTTCCAGGGCATCCAACACTCTCTTCTGGCCTCCACCAACACACCAAACACACATAGTGTGCAGACATACACGCAGGTAAAACACACATACACATTATTAGTGGCAGATCCCATGTAACTGTCTAGCAGCTTGTTTTGTTTTGTTTATTGTTTTTTAATTCAAAAGAATTTTAACTGACTGCCTTCCTGACTATCTTGTTTAAAACTCATCACCCTTCTAGGATTCTGTTTTCCTTGCTTTTGTGTGTTCTGGAATGCAGCCAGGGATGTAGTTCAATAGCAAGATCATGTGTGCCTGAGGCCCTGGCTCTATCTATATCCAGCAGAGAAAGGGACAAAACTGTATTTTGTTTATCTCCACCTAAACATAAACTTCACAAAGGCAAGAGTTGTTTGGTTTTTAAAATCTTTATCAGTACTGAACCAGAAGCTCCTGGAGAGTCTGGGTTGGTTTGTTGTGCGAGCGGGCGTTTGTGGCAGTCTTGCTTTCCAGTTTAAACTAGCCTTGAACTTACAGTCCTTTCGCTGTGCCTTCCCACACTGGCACTGCTGATGTTCACCACCACCACAGACTGGGGAGTCTTCGTAGATCCTGAATGAGTGGGACGGAGAGACAAGTATTTTGCTTTTGAATATATTTTGGTTGTAAAAGTTACTTAGTGGAACAAAAAATAAATTGGTATAGTCATTTGTGGAATAATAACATAAAACCTAAGGTTTTGATTGGCTCCTGAAAACAGAAAAGTTAGTATAATTGGGGATACGTACAACCTCTTTGTATTTCTGGTCTGACAGCAAAGCATCCTATTTCCAGCCATGAGATGTTTGCCATGTGTATTTTGAAAGGATGTTGTATCTGCAGTGTTTCAGCATGGATGCTGAGCTAAGGCCCTCTGGTGGCATGTGCGAATCATTCAGAGTAAAGTACCAGGCCTGCAGGGTCCCTGACCTGAGGCCCTTGGCTGTTTACTATGGAGAATCATAGTGATGCCTTTGAAGTCTGGCCCATTCTGATCTAATAATTTCCATCTGTATTGAGCTATAACTGAAACAGACTGAATAGTGCAAGTCTATTCTTTTTTTAATTATCAGTGCCTTTGATTCACCTTGAAAGCTGTAGCATTTAAGTTTAGTTTTTGTTCATAGTTAGGGTAATGAAATCTTAATGGAACTTTAGTTATTACTGACATTGCTGCCATGAGCCCACCTGACGGGCTTGGTTCTACCTCATGTGTTTCCTTGTGTGGCTCTGGTTGCAGAGAACCCCCATGCTGCTGATTCCTTTGTGTGTGTTGGGGCAAGTTTGTTCACCAGTAGCTTTGGTACTTTTTATGGAAAATGTGAGGTTGACTGGTAATTCTGCCATGGAAACCTATCTGTTTATTCTGTTACAATCACCTGTGTTGAGATTGTTTTTGAGACTGATGTGGCTATACCTTAACTGGAAGCAGGAGAGAAACTTATTTGTTATTTTATTATTATTATTACAACTATTACTACTATTACTTTTTTTTTTTTTTAAGACAAGGTCTCACTATGTATGTAGCTTTGGCTGGAAGTCACTATTGTAGACCAGACCTGCCTTGAACTCATGGAGATCCACCTGAGTGCTGGGATTAAAGATGTGTAGCACTGCATCTCACTGAGAAAATTCTTTGTTTACAATGCTGTTTCAATGATGGAAACACTGAAGTGTTAGGCCGCACGCCCACCACTCCTCCATTGTATGGCTCTTACTGTGAAAATAGAATCTCCAGGTCAGACGTTCAGTGGCAACAGAGCAAGCTCAGGAAGGAGACAAAAGCCCCACAAGATGACTTAGATGAGGTCTGTGGTGACATGACAGTGCATAGCAGGAAAGAAGACTGCCCTTTCTGGGGCCAGAGGGAAAGGATCCATGCTCAAAGCACATTTCTAGAGGCATGGAGTTTCATCTGTGAGTGACTTACTGCCTCCTGTCCAGATAAAGGTGTGAAGGAACCGGGAGTCCCCTGTGAACCTCCTGCTTACCAGTCTACAAGACACCATGGCTGCCCAGCACTCCATCATTCTCAGGAATGTGGTATTAACTTAATCTTAAAATGCTTTGTGACTGTGAGAAGTGCCATCCATAGTGATGTTACCAGATGCCGCCTCTGCTTCCCTGAGAGAGGCCATGGTCCTCAGGGGTTTTGCGGCATCAATGGCCAGTGAATGGCAGAGCTGAGATTTGATCCTGGCTCTGAACTCAAATCAGTGCCTATTTGATGACCTTTCTTGCCTTGGTAATTTTGGCCCAAAATTATAGAAAGTAGAAATTGAGAAAAGCATTGCAAGTAATTTATCAGTCACTTGAAGATAGTTTTAAAATGATTACTTCTAGGAGTAAAGCATTTGAAAGCTCTCATCTGTTAAAATAGGTGACTATTTGGTTAAAATTCGAGCCCTTGCCTTCGAGTGTATTTGAAGCAACATTTAAATACCCATGTATTACCTCTGCTGGTAATAGCAATGAAACCAAGGTACCAGATGCCATAGTTGTTCCATCCCCATCGCATGTATATCGTGTGATGCTAGTGGCTCTGCGGCACTGTCTGAGATGTTAGGAATGCCACTACTCAGCAGGCTGGCAAGGCGCCATGTGCTAGAGGTCTTTCCACAGAGACCTTTTTTTGGAGTTTATTTTTGGTTTTTAAAGAGGACCTAATGTGTAAAAGACAGGCCTCACACTTTATATAGAGCTGAATTTGAACTTCAGCTTCAAATAAACCTTTTTAAAAGATACGCAAATGAGGCTGGAGAGATAGTTCAGTGGTTAAGAGCACTTGCTACTCCTGCAGAGGATCCAGACAAATCCATTTCCCAGCACCCACATGCTATCTATCAGCCACCTAAAACTCCATCCAGTTCCCCCTGCTGACCTGTGGTCACCGGGCACAAGTGTGGTATACAAAAATACATGCAGGCAAAATCTCAGCCACATAAACAACATGAAAAGTATTTCTGGATTAAATTGCTGTGGACTGGGCTGGTAGGATGGCTTAGTGGCTCTTGAGTGCAATACCTAGATCCAAAGGTGGAAGGAAAAGGCCAGTTCTCAGAGTTCCTCTGACCGCCACACGTTTGTTGTGGCACAGTGCATCTGCATGCTTCCACAAGCATGCATGTGTACACACACACACTAGTGATGGTGATCAATAAAATAAAAACTTTAAATTGCTGTGGAATGTGTATGATTAATAACTGTTTGGGCACAGCTGATGTTTAAAGAGAGGAAGCAGAGCTCCAAGGTACCTGCACTCTAGAGTATCACACAGAGGACACTTGATAAATGTGCTGAATGAAAGAAAACAGTATTGTTGGGGCTGGAGAGATGGCTCAGCGGTTAAGAGCACCGTCTGCTCTTCCAGAGGACCCGAGTTCGATTCCTAGCACTCACATGGCAGCTAACAACTGTCTGTAGTTCCAGTTCCAGGCAAACACCAAGGCAAATAAATAAAGTTTAAAAAAAAAGAAAACAGTATTGTTGACCTGATTATCCAGCTGGCTTCGAGCTGGCTTCAGTTTGAGAGTTTCTAGAGTCTTTGTTTAGTTTGTTAATTTTTAGGTTATTAAGTAAGGATACTTCTAATGGCAAGTAGGAAGAATAAGCCTGAAAGGATTTCTCAAATATTGCTGAAAGGAGACAGGAGATGGTTTTGTGTACAAAAGCAAGAAAACTGTGAATGTCAAATTGTCAGAACTTACTGTTGGTGGCTAGTAGTTCCTAGTACTATGTGTTAGGATAAAGGTCTTAGGGGTAGAAGTTAATCTGGTTTCCATACAGTGTATGTTCTGGGCTGGCGGATGCTGAAGACAGTAATTTGCTTTTTTAATTTTATAGTAGATTGCCTCTAATCTCAGAGAAAGTTTGAATTTAACAATCCTGAGACTGAAAGACTATGGAGATTTCTGAAGTTCGATTAAGTACATTTTACATTATGATATGGCTACAAACCTGTGGGGACCAGGGAGGGGAATTTGATGGTTTGAATGAGACTGGCCCGCATAAGCCAGTCACATTTGAATGCTTAGTCCCCATTTAGTGGAACTGCCTTGGTGAGGACTAGGAAGTGCTTGTTAGAGGAGGCATGTCACTTGGGGTGAGCTTTGAGCTTTCCAAGGCCTGTCCTATTCATCCTCCTTCCTCCCTTCCCTTCCTCTCTCCCTCCCACTTGTAAGAATGGAAACCCTCAGCTGGTGCTCCAGCACCATGCCGGCCTGCCGGCTGGTGTGCTTCTTGCCATAATGGCCGTGGACTTACCCTCTGAAACTGTAGCCTCCAGTAAACCCTTTCTTCTAGAAGTTTCCTTGTGCATGGTGTCTCATCACAGCAATAAAAAAAAGCCACCCTTGTGCATATTTGTGTGTGTGCATGCTTCAGCCTCCAGAGTGCTAGGACTGACTCTTAAGACTGCTGGCGTGTCCCACATACTTTTGGCTTTCATTTGTTTATTTTGAGACAGGATCTCATGGTAAACACAAGTTGGCTCAGAACTAGCCCTGCTCACATTTTAGTTTTATTTTTATTATGATGATCTTTAATTTGGGGAGGAGGCGAAAAAGTCTCCTTTTCACAAAAAGGTGAGTGAATTTACTGTTTTATAAACAAATATATGTTCTAGCATGAGCTACTATGACAGTAGATGCGGTGTGGTATGTTAAGCCAGCTTTCTCCTTCAGGGTTCTTGTAGATTCATGTGCTGTTGTAAGAAGAAATGACACAGAGCTCACTTCCCCCTGTGACAGCCGTTTACAGGCCTACCGTTCAGTAGTACAACCAGAGTGGGTGATAACACAGTCAAGATATAGATAGAACATGTCCACCCCAACAAGTCTGGTCTTCATTTGAATTTTCTCATTTCAATAATGTTATAGAAGTAGACTGATTAGTAGTAGTAGGCTAAGACTGGACTTTTTTGTCTTTCTTATTTAAAATAAAAATGAAAAAAAATGTGTTTACATTGAACCTGTGTGAGTTTATGTACAGGAGCCCAGAGAGGTGAAGACAGTGTTGGATCCCCTGGAACTGGAGTTGGAGACAATTGTGAGCTGCCATGTGGGTGCTGGGACCTTCTGCAAGAGCACTGAGCAATTACTGCTCTGAATGCATCTTGTTTGTTTGTTTTAAGACATGGGTTTCCCTGTGTAGTCCTGACTGTCCTGGAACCCACTCTGTAGACCAGGCTGGCTTCGAATTCACAGAGATCCACCTGCCTCTGCCTCCTGAGTGCTGGGATTAGAGGCATGTTCCACTACTGCCCAACTGAACAGTTACTTTTTAATATCAACCCCACCTACACTCTTAATCTAGAGATTCAGTGGGTTGCATTCATTCCTTTTTATTACCAAGTTTATGGTACAAATGTGTCACAGCTTGCTCACCCGGTCAGCTATTGAAGAGTGTGTGGGTTGTTCCAGTCATCTGCTCTTGTAAACATCCTTGTGCAGGTTTCTGTGGGAAGCTCCTGTTTTAGCTTCTCTGCAGTGATGCATGGGATGTAGATGCTATGTTCTATCATAGTCGTGAGGTTCTGTTTTCATACACTGCTGAACTTCCAGAGTGGCTAAAGGTATTTTGAGGTCAAACAGTTTCACAACCACTGCTTTTTGAAAGGCTGCTGTCAAGTCTGACCTGCAGTGTGGACTGTAAGGGAAGCTCAGTGTGGGCACCATGGAGAACAATTTTCTCAGTCGTTGAGATAAAGGAGCAGCATTATTGTTTGTCCTTTGTTTGTAAATCACAGGCTCAGCTCCAGCATGTTCTTTGCTCTGTGGAGCCACAGTTTCCTCCTGTATAGTCACATACTTCAGGCCCACGTAAGTTTTCTTTTAGTGCATAGTATGTGCCAAGAAATGGAAATGGAGGAACTTCTCTGCTGTTGTTTACCAAAACTGATATGGCGACTGGCTGCCTTCTAGATGTTTTACAGACACAGACAAATGCTACTGTCACCTTTAATCAGAGAAGCTTACCTTGGCAGTGAACGCCAGTGACTGCAGAGACACATATCTGCTCAAGGTGCCAAGAGTAAGTGACATTTGAGTGCCCGTCCTTAACCAGGACATTTACGCCACCCTCTCTTAAAGGCTCGGGGAACATCGCAGAAAAGGAAGGGAAAGGCATGTAGGAGCTAGGAGACAGGAAGAAGGGCTATGAGATGCTCTCTGCATGACACGTTCAGTGCAGTCATGATTTCCCAGCACTGTGGCTTTCTGCAATGCACAAGATGGGACCTGCCAGCAGTCAGTCATGGACTGGGGAGGGGCTCCTGGGGCCCCGCCCACCCCTCCCTACCTAAGAGATTGGGGAGGCGCAGCTGATGCTTTTAATTGTATGTTCACTGATGCACAGGCTCCAGTGGGCAATTCTAAACACAGATGATCCTGGCTAAACCCAGTGAATCACAGAGTGAAGCAAAAAGACATGAAGTGGGAAAGGGATTGGTAGGAGGAGTAACAGAAGCAGGAGGAGATGAAGGAGGTGGTGAGAGAGCAACCAGAATGTTGGAAATTGTCAACACGTTAGTAAAAATTACCAAAAAAGTAAAAAAAAAAAAAAATTTTAAATGCCCCGCCCCCCAGGAGGAGATGAGGTAGATAAGCAAACACACCCAACAGAAGCTGTTAAGAGGAAGGTGTGTGAAGAGAGCTGATGGAGAAGGAGTTAGTTACACTAGGAGCTTGTGAGATTGCAGAGGAGATGCCACAGAGCAGGTGTGGCGGGAAGGAGGTTGCCAGGGCGATGAGAGGAGAAGGGGTGCTCAGGTGCTGGGCCTTGGGACTAGATCTTTCCTGTGTGACAGAATTGATGCCAACTGATCTTTGCCATTCACACCATACGTGTGAAGTACATGCAGAGGCCAGAAGAGGGGTCAGAGCCCCCGGAGTTCAGGTGGTTATGAGCCACCGGGTCAATGGTGAAGGCAGAACCCAGGTACTCTGCAAGAGCAGAAAGGCTCTTAACCATTGTTCCATCTGCAGCCCCTCATTCCACATGCACTGAGCTGTTTCCTCTGTGATATACTTAACAGATGGGGGGGGAGTGCAACCAAAACCAAAAACTACCTTAAGTATGTTTTCTGTGATTATAACAAAATACCTGAAACTGACCGCATTAGAAAGGCAGAAGAGGTTTGTTTGGCCCTGGTTACAGAACAGCAGAGAAAGGACAAGAAGTTGGTGACACGGTAAGATAAGAAGCCAGAGAAATTCTGGAGCAGCTTGTTCTCAGACCCACTCACTTTTGTGGTAACTGGCCAGGGGTCCTGTGAGGATTGTGCTTCATCACGCACCTCCCTAACACCATCATGCTGGACTAAGTCCTCACACAGGGGCCTTTAAGGAAACTCAGGCACGTGGCCGAACCCTGAGGAGTGTGTGAGGCCCACACAAAGGGGAAGGAAAGGACCAGCTGGGCTGGTCATCTGGGGAGCAGTGCAGATTGGGATGTGAGGCAGGGCCACCTTCCTTTGGTTAAACTCACTTCATGAAATACTTCTCTTGCTGAAATCACGTTGTTCACCAGAAGCGAGGAAGAACTTGGGTTCTTTTCTCTTAGTAATTGTTAGTTGTTAGAGCAGATGACAGACTGGTTCTGCAGTCTTATCATATCCATAGCTAATGCTTAAGGAGCAGGTACAGTGCCCAGTGTTCTTTCTACAGGCCCATGACAGGCAGAGACCTTAGGAAGTGTTGAGTCTGCACAGTGGCCAGCAAGAGCTTGGCCCCACCTCCTAACCCCGCTCTGCCTCTGTGCGCCTAACTGCTGTGCTAAGTCCAGTTCTGAGCAAGTGTGTATGGTGGGTGGAGATAATAGAGTTGTTATTATGCTAATTTTCCTCATGAAAAGATTTTGTGATAAAATGAAATTAAGGAACTGAAGATATTTAGAGACTTAGGGAACAGCTAAAACACAATAGTCTTAAGATAAGTGTTTTCTTAGTCATTATGTGGGAGGCTGGCAGTACTATATATTTTTTTGGGAAAAGAAAATTAGAATAATCACATCAAAGAAGAGCCAAAGATACCTGGATTTTCTGGCAAACTAGGTGGGAGATAAGAGTCTGTGGGAATTCTGAGTTAGTAGTGTTGCTTTTCTCCATCACTGGCTGCCTGCACTGACAGAACAGCATGTTCAAAGGATGAAGAGCAGGATTTGGGTGCTACCACAGGAAGGAGGTAGTCCTGAGAGATGATTTATTTGCGGTTGGGTTAAACTGTCCTGCCTGAATCCTGCTCCCAATCCATGGCCATTCTTGTTAAATATCCTAGAATGCTGGTGTTTGTTTTTATATGTTAATGGAAGTGACTTTGAGATGTGGTCTTCTGGTGTAGTCCAGGCTGGCTTTGAACTTGCCTCAGTCTCCCAAGTGGTAGGGTTATGAATGTGCTACTCTGCCCAACTTTATGTGTTTAAGAATGAATACATAAAATATCAGTTAGGGGGCTGGCAGGATGGCTCAGCAGACTAGGACATCTGCTTCCAGCTTAGAGACCTGAACCCAACCCCAGACTCTACAGAGGTAAAGAAAACTGACTCCCACAGCTGCTCTTTGCTCTCTCCATGTACACCCGTTCGTGTGATTGGCATGTACACACACACACACACACACACACACACACACACACACACACACACACACATGTGCACAACAAATAAATGTTTTTTAAAATAACAAACACTAGTACAGACACTGAAGAGTCTGTTAGTGTCACTCCACAAAAACTACCATTCACACATGCAGTCCACAAGAGCATTTATTTCTAGACGGCAAATTCCAGCATGCAGGGGCCAGCCACATAAGAGAGAAACTAGCAGGCTCCTTTTACACACTGCTAGAGGAATTTAAGGGACAGTTGAGTCATCTCCAGCAAACACGATTGGTTAATTTACAGGATTACACTAGATTAAATTTGATTGTCTGTGGCACCTTTGGATAGACATGTCAGGGCAATCCCTCATCTGTATCAAAAAATTGGAAGGGGGTGGCGTGCAGAATCTTCCCTTTCTGATTGGCTGGTTCTAGCCTGCCAGGACTGGGCAGGCTGTGGGGCTCAGTAGTGGGCCTTGGAAGAGTCCCAGGTCCTAGCCTCATCTGAGAATTCAAAGTGGCAAACTGGAAGCGGAGCTGGGAGCCTGAGCCAAAGGCTGGGCCCAGGTAAGCTGAAGTGGCCGCTACCCAGCAACCTGTACTCCACCGCCAACACCTCTGGCCATCTCATTCCCTCCCTAGAGTAATGGGTCATCTCAAATCTTGGAGATAATTCTTCCAGGTCTTATTGTGACGCAGGGGCTGCCGTGGTTGTAGGGGTGGGATGTCTTATTGTAAGGTGAATAATTCTTCCAGATCATTTGGTGATATTTTCTGTCTGTCATGTATCCTCAGACCTCAGGTTTTTCCTCATGTCCAACCCGAGGCCTTTTTGCCTGCATCAGTGGACTGAATCAAGTCTGGATTGCCTGCCCCCTTTCCAGCATACCCAGGGTGACAGGCTGGCTCATATGCCCGTTTTACTCTGAGGTCCCCAGCCTTTGGGGCTTTCTACCAGGTGTGACCCATGGAGACACAACTCCATGAGGCATAGAAATAAATCACTTACTGCCCTATAGGTCTTTCCAAACCTTAGTTTTCTATGATGTCTAGGACAAACATAAAAAGTTGATGTATTTTTTTGAATAAAGGAATCAGGATAGATGTGCCCCAACTCTGATGGGAAGCCTGATTTAGGGTCTCCCCTGAGTCTGTACTGATGATAAAGGGCTGATTGGGGTTTGGCGGTCTGCGGGGACCTGGTTGGAAAACCCCAGCAGACATGAACCAAGGAAACTGAGGAAGCACAGGAGCAAGTCCATTGCTTACTGAGTCAGTGACCTTCCGGATTCTCAGTTTCAGTGGATGTGCCATTGCCAGTCCAGGGCTGAGTCCTCTAAAGCACAGTCCTCAGGGTCTGTGTGCGGGTGGGTCCCCAGGCTTCTCATGGGAGTGGTGTATCCAGGTGGGAAGGGACCCTGTCAACCCTGACAGCTATGGGTGTCCCAGGATGACAGTAAGGAGTCCCTTCCAGACAAGTTCCAAAGCTTCTTTTCAGTGTCTTATGATCACCAAGTGCCCTGGCTGGACTCTGAGGCACAGGAAGCAGTGCCTTCTCATAGACTGCACATAGCTGAGGCCAAAGCTGTTTGTGCACCTGGAACAAACTTTATAGAAAAGAAAGAAGTGTTTGATCATCAAAGTCAGCATTTCAGCTTTTAGATTAAGCAGTCGGGCTGGAGAGATGGCTCAGTGGTTAAGAGCACTGACTGTTCTTCTGGAGGATGCTGAGTTCCCAGCATCCACATGGCAGCTAACAACTGTCTGTAATTCCAAGATCTGACACCCTTACACAGTTATACATGCAGGCAGAACACAAATTCACATAAAATAAAAATAAATATTTTTCAAAAAAAAAAAAGATTAGGCAGCAAGGGTGTGGTCAGGCATCCATGATTTCAAATGGTGTTAAGCTTAAGGTGTAGGGAGAGTTCTGAACCCGGAAGAGATTAGAGAGACACCAGTCACCATCAGTCTTAGAGTTAATTTGATTAAGGTCTCCTTTAAGATCCGATTCATCTTTTCTATCTCTCCTGAACTTTGAGGGCAGTATGTACAAGGAAGCTTCCAGTTTGTCCCCACAGTTTTAACTATGTTGTGTTGCCTGTGAGATAAACAGGTGCCCATTAACAGACCCTAGGAGTGTAGGGAGGCCATACCTGGGAATGTTGTCTTCCCTTAGCTTCTTTGTGACTACTATGGCATCCTCCCTCTTAGGGTATGCTTCAGTCCCTCCTGGAAAGATATCTATCTATAAACACCAATAGGTGCCTATAGCCATAGAGCCCAGGCTTTACCTTGGTGAAGTCAACTTCCCAGTGGGCTTCAGGCCACGATCCTCTTTCTCTGCTCCCCATTGACACTGGCATTCACCAAGTGACATGTTGGGCAGCAGGCTATAGCTTCCTCCATTTTCGATCTCAGGTCAAATACCTTGAAGTGTGTTCTTCTTAGTAAGTCTTGTATTTCTTCTTCCCCAAATGGGTACTTTGATGTATCTGCTGGACTAGTTGGATGGCAAAGTCTGAAGGGAGAATAATCTGCCCATCAGCAGACGTGTGTCATCTATCCTCTTGAAGACATTGATGCGAATCCTCTGAAGTTGCTTCCTGGTGTGGGTGGGGTTTGGGGACAGGGTTGGGGCTGCTAGTTTAGGCATGTTGACTCTCGGTGGCTGCCACCTGGAGGACTGCTTCTCGAGAGGCTGCATCTTTCCCTTGGAGACTGGGCCCTCTCCCTTCTGATGTCCTGGGCAGTGCACAGCAGCCAGTTTTCATGGCAGCCATGTGGTTTTCAGGGGATTCAGAATCTGCTTCTTCCTGACAGTCCTTCCTCCTGCCCTCAGGAGGCTCCTTTCCCTGTAGATGGCGTCATGGATATGCACGTGGCAAAGGCATATCAGCTGTCTGTATGTCTGTATGCTGAGTCTCTTTCCTCCCCCATCCGTAAGGCCTTGGTTAGGTCCAAGGTTCCTAGGGGCAGGGCTCCTGCCCAGATGATTGCCTTCTCTGTAGCCTCTGCTGCTCTTACATACCTGGTGCCATCCTTGATGAAGGTACTGCCATGTGTGTATCAGGTGACTTCAGATTCCTTTAAAGGTGAGTCTCCAAGGTCCGGCCTTGTTCCCTGTGGGTGGCTCAGGATTTCCTGGCAGTCATGTCAATGGCCATCAAGGTGCAGGTCTGGATGTAAAATTGACTACTAGAGGTAACTTGGACTTGAGGGGGATTTAAAAGCAAAGCCTGGTAGTGAGTCACCCCGGCGTTGATCAGCCATCTGTTAGGTGAAAGATTGAGGACCCCCTCTATAGCACGTGTGATCACTATGAGGACCTGGCCAGGAGTCAGTTTGTCTGCATCCTTGACTGGCAAGGCTGTGGTTGCATTAATGTGGAGGTATGGGAACCATCCCATTGTCACCAGATCTAGCTTCTTTGGCAAGCAGGCCACTAGCCTCCTCTAGGGTGTGGATTAGCACTCCTTTGGCTACCCCTTTATTTTCATCCATAAATAGGTAGATGAACAGCTTTGTGACATCCAACAAAGCCAACGCCGGGGCCTCTAGTATGACTGTTTTTATTTTGTCAAAGGACTTCCATTTGCTCAGTCCACCCTAATGGAGTCCCTGTTCCCCTGGTTGCTTCATCCAGTGATCAGGCTAACTCAGGAAGCCGGAGATCCAGAGCCTCCAAAACCCAAGCTATTGGTGGGCTGGGGAATCCTTAGCATACTCTCTTTCCTTGCCTCTGACAGCCATCTCTCCTCCCCTCTTGAGAATGTATCAGGGTTTGGAGCAGTCTTTTGATATTCTTCCTGCAAACCTTCAGAGTGTCAACTGTGATCAGGAGGTTGTCCACATACTGCAGTAAACTGACATTTGGGTGGGTCTGTCTGTACTTACCCAAGTTCTCATGGACTTATCAAAGATGGTAGAGGGGTTCTTGAATCCCTGGCGGAGCCGTGTCCAGATGAGTTGTCCACTGTATCCCTTATATAGGTCCTGCCATTTGAAGGCGAAGAGAAACTGGCTGGCCAGGCCAGAGGCAGGCTGATGAAGACTAGAACGGTGTAGCATACTCACTGAGGTTGGGGAAGGGGTGCTGAGGAGAGTGGAAGGGTTGGGGACTGTTGGATAGATATCCTCAGCCCACTTGTTTACCTCCCTTAGGTCCTGGAGACCCATAGATGTGTTCATACCCGGATAGATAGTTGGGAGGCTGAAGGTTCCCGCCTTAAGCCATCCCACATTGAACACCTTTCTAGACAAGTCCCAGGTCAGTGGCCTGGGTGGGTCTGGAAGTCCTTAAATTGGCTCAGCCAAAGACTTAGGGAGATTGAGGTTGTCTGACCCATGTTTTCTAGAAGAGTAAAAGTGGTTACAAGACAAAGACAACACACCAGCAAATGACTGGTAGGGCACATAAAAAACGAAACCAAAATCAGGACAAAAGCTTCTCTTGCAATAATCTGATAGGAGCACCATCTGGTAGGAGTGACCTGCTCTGTTCAGTCTCAGTTTCCAATGGGACCCAGTCCCCCTCAGGCAGGTCTGAGACATCTCTCGACCCACTTGGCCTGGGTCCAATAGTGCATCCACCTGGCTCACCTGAGCTTCCAGGATCAGCTCCAGCCTTTTTTGTTTTGTTTTGTTTTTCGAGAACAATTCTTTGTATAACAGTCCTGCCTATTCTGGGACTCGATTTGTTCTGGCTTTGAACTCACTGAGATCTACCTGCCTCTGCCTCTCAAGTGCTGGGATTATAGGTGATGCCTGGGTAGTTTGAGCCTTTAATAATAAAAGTTAGACATAATAAATAATAAAAATAATAAAATAATAAATATAAATAATAAAAATAATAAATAATAAAAGAAAGACAAAAGACTGGTAACTGGCATAAATACAAAGCTCTCACTTACCAGCCAGTTTTCTAAACACTCAGTATGCTGGGAGGTTTCTTGGGGCGGGGTGGTTTCTGGTCAACACACCAATGTTAGGATCCACAGATCACTCTACAAAGAGCACCATTTACACATGCAATCTGCAATAGCAGTCCATGCCTTACTGGAGAATGGTGAAGTGGCAAACCAGACTCGGAGTTTGGAGTCAGTGCCAAAGGCTAGGACGAGACAAGCAGGAGCAGCCAGCCAGAGTCAGGCCCCCACCTCTGCACCCACACTCACCTAAGCTACCGCACTTCACCATGGCTTGGCACCAGCTCCATGGCCCGTGCTCCATCACCTCTGCTGCTGGCCATCTCAAGTCCATTTGGCACTGCTCTTTCTGTTCTTGGGGAGGGCCTTCGGGTTTAGATTATCCAAGTGTGCTTCTTACCTGAGATGTGCCTGCTTTCTGATTCCTGGCTGTGCTGTGTGCCCTCTGGCCCTCTGCTTTTCTCCTGAGATGCTCTCATCCCACACCCACATCCTTGCTCTGATGCTTCCTGTCACAACTCAGAAGCAGAGGATTGTTGTTTTTGTTTTACCCTTTTCCCCAACCACAAAGCCAAACAAAATTAAATGCCAATTTCTCATTCTCTCCTGCATTCTTATTATATCCTATGCTTGAATTTAAGTCTTAGAATGTTCATCATGTTCAGTTTTAATGATGGGTTTTCATAACTCTCTGTCCCTCCTGTCCCTCCTGCCGAGTTCACTGTTCAGCACACCCTGGAGGCTCTGGCAGTATCTGCAGAAGGGAGGTAGAGAGCTGATGCCTTTGGGGCTGCAATTTTAACCCCTAGTCTTAGCAGTAAGGACGAAGGCCTTCAGAAGGACAGCATCCTCTTAGAGTCGCACCTACAGGTGTGGGGGAGGGGAGTGAAGGAGCCTGATGTTAGTGAAGACAAGCACACATAGCTAGCTACTCTGAGTAAGCAAGACCAAGTGGAAGTGCACTAACAGGACAGATCTAATCTGTAACCTTTCGTCTGCTTAATTGAATTGTAGCAGTCTTTCCTTTGGAGTAGGAAGTGTTTATTAGCGCAATCGCACAGATGTTATTTCTATATGCTGTGGGATGTGACATTCCCTTTATTTTGCATAGGGAAAACATACATCATACGTATTTTGAAATGAACTTTTTTCCATAATGTGGAACAAAGATTTTTTTTAATTGATTTTTTTTTCTTGACTGCATTTAAGAAACACAGCTTTTATTAAAGACTGTAGAGGGTTGAGCTCAGAGCAAGGAGGTATGAGATGACAAGACTGCATTGTTGGTGGGCTGGGGGATTGATTAGCCTTGAGATTCTCGGTGGACAGTGGGGTGTAAGGGGACTCCAGTCAGTGGAGGAAGTCAGCTATTCTTCGGTTGCTCTGGTGACACACAGTGTCTTTGCTTTGGCTCACAAATTCTCTCCTTGTCCACACCTTGGCAAAGCAAATCATTCTCAATTTTCTTTATTATTTTTGTTACTATTTTGTTTCTAATAAGCATTTTTTGCTGAAAACTTGTCTAATATTTTGTTGATCCTTTTACCTGTCTTAATCAATACTAATTACTTTTGTTTGTACTTGGCTTTAGTCACACACATACTCCCAGCTGTTGGACCCATGAGCCTCCTGATACTGCTGATGCACAATGGGAACAACCAGTGATGAGATGCCCGTGGAGCAGGCCCCCTCGTCCTCCCTGGATCCCCTGTGCTTTGAGTGTGGCCAGCAGCACTGGGCAAGAGAAAACCACTTGTACAATTACCAGGGTGAAGTGGATGATGACCTGGTCTGTCACATTTGCCTTCAGCCCCTGCTGCAGCCTCTCGACACACCCTGTGGACACACCTTCTGCCACAAGTGCCTCAGAAACTTCCTACAAGAGAAAGATTTCTGTCCACTGGACCGCAAGAGACTTCATTTCAAGTTGTGTAAGAAATCTAGCATCCTGGTCCATAAACTTTTAGACAAATTACTGGTTCTGTGTCCGTTTTCTTCTGTGTGCCAAGATGTGGTGCAGCGCTGTGACCTAGAGGCACATCTTAAAAACAGGTAAGCACAAAGGGTACAGAATGGGAACTAAGGAAGTGTTGGCACACCCACTATAAAAGGGTGGCTAGAGCAGATAGTCAAACACATTGGGTCAGGAAGGACGGACACTGCTTCGTCCTACAATCCCAGCATAAGATGCTGAGGCAGCGGGGATTGAGAATTTGGGTTCTGCCTGAGCTACATAGTGAGACCCTGTCTCCAAAAATTAAGAAAACAGTAAAAAATAAAGCACTAGTAAATACATGAACCAATCAAGTAAGAGATGTAATAAATAAGTTGCATTGATCTGTATTTAATAATATATCTCGAGCATGAGTGTGAAAGCCACAGTGTACAAGTACCATTTAGTAATATTTTCTTCATCATACCATGCAATTTAAACTCATATGGGTGACAGGTGATAATACTAGATTCTTTTACAAGGGAATTTGGCATTAAAAAAAGAAACTAAATGCAAACATTCTTTTGTCTAGTTTATTTGCCTAAGGAAAAATCCAGTAGAAGGAAAAATTGTACAAGGAGATTTGTATTGCAGCATTAATCACGGTTGGTACATTGGAGTCACTCCAGTGAAGAGTGGTAGAGGCCATTTGAGGTTGCACATGCCTTTGGCAGGCAGACCTCTGTCTGTGAGTTCCAGGTCAGCCTGATCTAGATAGTGAAAACCTGTTTCAAACAAAACAAACAACAGAAAGAGTTGTGATGGGCTAAATACACCATAGAACACCAACTCACAGTTAATTAAAAGGATCATTTTATTGGGGGAAAAGTGGAAATGAGCTGGCTGTTTCAATTTGCTGAGCTCCTAAAGATTCCATGTTGAGAGACTTGACTGAATAAGAACCAGGAATTTAGAAAAGAAAATCTTTAGAGATGATTTTTGTTCTAATAAACATTTGTTTAAAATGTTAAGTTATTTATATGACTAGTTGGTGAGTCTTAGAATTTAATTTTAGTAAGACTTGACCTCTGAAATAAATTATATAAACCTTAGCAGGTGCCATGGCTCATTGACTACTTACCACCCATCCTGTCTGACCAAACCTGAGTTTGATTCTTGGAACCCACAGGGTAAAAAGAGAGAGCTGACCCCTGCAGGTTGTCCTTAAGGCAACCTTAAGGACCACCTTAAGACACCCACACATAATCCACTCACTCACACATGAGTAAGTAGAAAACAAGCTATGTCTGCAGACTCACACAAAGCCGCAGAAATGCATGCATTTGTTGCAAACATCAGTTGAAACAACTTGTTGTATTGACTCTGACCAGCATTGCACATCATACTGGATTCGGTGCATCACAGGTCTCATGTAGAATGACACATAAAATCATGGAGCTAAAGGAGATCAATCTAGTACTTTCATCTCACAGTGCATGAAGATTTAGTTAATATATGGTTAGACTTAAACATTGCTGTCTTATGTATGCCACATACTCTACCATGAACCTGTCACTGCTCTGCTATAGGGAGCCAGCATTTGATAGGCACATGACTAGATGTGTGTTTTCTGTTCTAAGATAGCAGTTATAAAGGAATCTCATTTTGCTCATTGAAATAATTGAGCATAATAAGTGAGAAACTGCGGTATAGGGATTGAGAATGTAACATTTTGTTGACATAGAGCTAAGCGTGAGGCCTAATAGTAGCAGGCATGCTCAGCATATACAAGGCCATGAGTTTAACTTCCTACACTGAAGGGGGAAAAAAGTTTTTAAAACTTGAGAGATATGGAGATTTATCGAGAGACTGCTTAAACCCAAGCTATGTTGTCTTAACACGGGGCCAAGAGAAAGTAGAACAGAGAGAGGCTTGGAAAGGCAGGTAACATGGTTCTACATACCATGTCTCCATCGCCAGCAGGTGTCTGAGCCCCCCACTAGGGGCTTCTGAATGCCCTAATCTTGGTCAAGCCTGACTGTGAATGAATAGTGGTTTGTGCTGGCCTTTCTTTCTCTGTTTCCTTCTTTCTTTTCTTCTTCCTTCCTTCCTTTTCTTCTCCTTCTTTTTCAGCAATACATGTTTTCTTTCTTCTTAAGTTAGCATACAAAGCACCATCATGTGACACCGTCATAGTTGGCTTCTTATTTGTCTCAGAGCTAGTGCTAGACTCTTTGGTGTTATACTAAACATGTGTAACCAGCAGTTGTGTGAAATGTCACCGAGCAGCATCATCTGTGAAGCACTTCCCCTTTCTAGTCTCTTCTTCTGTCTCCCACACCTAACATCATCCAGAACAAGTGATCATGCAGATGCTTATTTGGGGGCAAATTAATTGTGCACTTGTGCGCTAATTTATGGCTCCGGTCTTTTAGGAATTAAAAACAAAGCTGCTTGATAAGCAAAGAAAGTACCAGCCTGGGTAATCTCAAGCAGCCTGTCTCTTGCGTGTGCCGACTTCTGTGGGTTGAGTTCACTGAATTTCCCATCTCATTCATCAGTGATTGTTGCTAGTGAGATGTATTCTGTTTGCCTTCAGTTGCTCAGATATGGTTTCCTTTAGCTCTTCAGTAGTTACAAATTTAAGTCATTGCCTCTTTGTCCCAGAATGAGGCTTCCTTCGGTCAGTTTCCCTGGAATGTCTTTTCCTGTGTATGGACTTGTTTCTCTGACTCTTCATTTTGTATGGAGCACTGGATAGTTTATGTGTTATAATGTGTCAACTCATTGAGCTTCAGGGCTTTTGAAGCAGGTTTCTATTGTGTACCCACGGCTGCTATGGAATCCCCAGTCCTAATGCAATCTCCAAGTGCAGGAATTATAGGCATGCCATATCTAGCTTTATTTTATGTTTATAAGAACTGTGAATTAAACCTAGGGCCTCATACGCTAGGTGAGCACTCTACCAGTGAGCTATATATCTCTGGCTTGTTTTGTTTAATTTTGAGAACAAGAGTAATTATTTGCCCATGCTAGCTTTGAACTACACTGACCAGTCTTGAACTTGTGATCTCAGCCTCATAAGTATTGGAGGTCTATGCTACCAAGCTTGCCCCTACCCCCTGCAATCGAGACAGAGGGGGGAGTTTTGTGGGAGGCTTGTTTTGTTTTGTTTTTCAACACAGGGCTTTTCTGTTCATTCATATCTGGCTATCTTGAAACTCACTCTGTAGATCAGGCTGGCCTCGAACTCAGAAATTTGCTTGCCTTTTGTTGGTTTAGCGTGTGAGAAGAGACATACACACTCTCACTACCAAGGCCACACGAGGGTTTATTTAAGAGAGTTCCCAGGTGGGTACAGAAACAGAAAAGCAGGACAGAAGAAGAGAAGAAAAGAGGTATGCTCGGGTTTACACAGCCATACCCAGGGGTGTGTCTCCGTATGAAGTGCATCTCAACACCTCTGCTTCCCTGTACTGAGATTAAAAGTGTGCACCACCAACAGCAGCTTGGGTTTTAATTTTTTTTTAACAAAAGCTGATGAAGCCCTCTAGCTTTCCCAGTCTGGCATGCAGCTGAAGAGCTAGGGCTAGTCAAATATCCAGTGCCTTCTATTCTCACTAGGAGCCAGGCAGCTTGTGAGAGAGAAAACACATGCTACACAGTACATGTGTGGTAGTCAGAGGACAGCCTCAGGTGTTGGTCCTCACCTCTGCCATTGATTCATACAGAGTCAGTCTCCTCATCCACTGTAGTGACGACACACACACACACACACACCCTTCCTGGGATAGACATTCCACCTTTAGGCATGTTCTGGGGATCCAAACTCGGATTTTATAATTAAATCCCCAGAGCCAGGTATTGGTAAATGCTGAAAGATCAGAGAAGCAGAGGAACAAGGCACTAGAGAAACTTCTCACCTCTACTGAATCCTCAGGCTAAAAGGGGAAGATCCTGTCCTCAGACTGAAGGCCTGTGCATCGTCAGCCAAAAGGGGAGGGAAGGGCAATGGACCGCGTTCCTGTCTCTTTCCGATTATATTCCCTTTCTCTGCAGCCATATCGCTTCCTGTCTTAATCTTCCTAGTGCTGGAATTAAAGGAATGTGATCCCAAGTGCCAGGGTTAGAGGTGTGTGTCACCACTGGTTGGCTGTGTTTCTCTTTTGGACTGTAGTCCAGGCTGGTCTTGAACTCACAGAGGTCCAGATCTCTGCCTCTGGGTGCTAAGATTAAAAGTGTATGTCACCACTGCCTGGCATTTATGGCTAATTTTGTGGCTGGCTCTGTCCTCTGATCTTCAGGCAAGCGTTATTTCTTAGTGGATACACAAAGTATCACCACATGTCCATGTAAGACCAGAGGACAGCCTTGGGTAGTATTATCAGGCACTGTCCACCTGTTTTTGGTTTGTTTGTTTTATTTTGTTTGCTTATTTTTGAGACAGGGTCTCTCACTGACTAGAGGCTCCAGGGAGCTGCCTGGCTGCCTGTGTTGGTAATCTCTGCACTGGAATTGCCCACCCCACTTTTTTTTAAATATGGGTTCTGGGATCTAACTCAGATCTTCGGCTTACAAGGCAAGCACTTTACGGAAGCTATCTCATCCCAGCACTGGCTTGGCTTTTCTGGTTGTTTCTTTGGGGACCCTTCAAAGAGTGGGGTTCTGACTAGCCTGAAATTCCCTTTTAGACCAAACTAAACTGACCTTGAATTTAGATTGGCCTGCCTCTTCCTCAGTGCTGGGATTAAAGGTGTCTCCATACCCAACTTGTTTTTTGTATTTGTTGTTGTATCATGTAGGGGTATGTGTGTGTGTGTGTGTGTGTGTGTGTGTGAGATGTGTGTGTGATATATCTGTACGTTTGTATGTGTGTGTGTCTGTGTGATATGTGGGTCTGTGTGTATGTATGTGTGTCTGTGTGTGTGATGTATGTGTATATGTCTGTGTGTGATATGTGTGTCTGTGTGATGTGTGTATATGTGTGTGTATGTGTGTCTGTGTGTGTATGTGTGTCTGTGTGATGTGTGTGTGGTGTATGTGTGTGTGTATGTATGTGTGTGTATATGTCTGTGTGTGATATGTATGTATGTATGTGTGTGTATGTATGTGTGTGTATGTGTGTCTGTGTGTGATGTGTGTGTGGTGTATGTGTGTGTATGTATGTGTGTGTATATGTCTATGTTTGTGATATGTATGTATGTGTGTCTGTGTGTGTGATGTGTATGTATATGTGTGTGTGATGTGTGTGTCTATGTGTGCGTTTTGAGAGAAAGTTTCCCATAACTATACTGTCCTTGAGCTTTGTGCAGTGAGAATAGCTTTAGACTACTGACACCACCACCACCCTCACCCCCTTTACCCTACCCACCCCTGCTTGGGCCTGCACCTCTTAAATGCTGGCATTACAAGCACATGCCACCACACCTATTGGCCTTTTGTTTTAATGATCCCATAGGTCTATTTATCCCTATGATGGTGTTTTGAAGTACTTGTTGACAGAACAAACTCAATTTGTTCTTATAGGACTTAAAAAGAATTCCACACAAATGAACTTAGAATTGCTGTTGAGGAAAACACTGAGAGCCTTTGAAGCCTAATGTGAGTGTGTTTGGACTCTGCCTCTGCAGTTCAGTTGCTCTGTGGTGTTGTCTTAGCTGAGTTTCAAGCGTCCTGTGTATTAACAGAACAGTTGTAAGGACGAAGGAGCTGTGTGTACATCTCGGTTGTTGTACAGGAATGAACAGTCCAGCCTCCAGGAGCTGTGTGTATATCTCGGTTGTTGTACAGGGACAAGCAGTCCAGCCTTCCTGTGCCTCAGTGCTGCATAGCAAGAGAGGATGGTCCTTACCAGGTTGTGGTTGTGAGTTTTTCTCTGTTCAAGCCTGCTCTGAGCTCACTCCTTGGCCTTTTAACAGCTTTGCTGTGCGGTTCACATGTGAAATTCACCTCCTTAAAGTGTATGCCTCAGTGCCCCTTCTTTGTGTATTCCCAGGACTGTGTGTTGTCTGGATTCTAGAACACTGGAAAGGAGCCGGAAACCGATTAGCAGCCTCTCCTTTTTACACACGCCGGTTCTGCTCAAGATGCGCTTGCTAACTTAAGTTCTCTACTCTGCTGTCATTTCTAGCCTTCCTTTCTCGTAGGATGTAGTTATTATACTGGTTAGTGCTTTACCAGCTCCACACTGACCTTCCATGGGAAGAGGAAGCCTCTACTGAGGAATGCCTCCATCGCCTTGCCCTGTAGGCAAGTCTGTGCGGCATCTTCTTGACTAAGGACTGATGTGGACAGTGCCACCCAGGCAGTGGGTCCTGGATTATATAAAAGGCAGACTGAGCCGCCAGGAAGAGCGTGTTCCTCCACGGCCTCTGCTTCAGTCTCCTCTACAGTTACTTCCCTCAGTGATGGATTGTAAGCTGTAGGATGAAACAAACCCTTAGTTGTGATGCTTGTCACGGCAGCAGAAAGCCAACCAGGGCAGAAATGTGCATGTTAGCAGACATTTCTAGCTGCTGCCCTAACTTTCTATGGAACTCTCCACCAGCGTGCACCACCAGGTGCCTTCTATTCGTCAAATCAGACTGACGCTTTTTGGTCCTTCTGTCTTCAAGATTGTGTCCCTGGGACTGACACTAGGACCTCAGCCATGCTAGACAAAAGCTCTGCCTCCAGGTCGCACTCCAGCCCCTGGGTCTTATCCCTTGGTCCCTTTGTAGCACTTGGCTCTTGATGACTGTTCCTTTGTGGGCCTTCTCTGCCTTGACTGCTTCCTGCCTTCTGCCTACAGTCTCCTGCATGGTGGCTGTGTGATGATCTCCCGAGCTGTGCCCACCCTTTGTAAGGATAGGTGTTCCCAAAGGATCTATCTATAGACTTCCTCCCTGATGAATGTCATTTTCCCATGTTTTTACATGGTGCATTTTGGTCTTTTCCGGTTCTGTGGGCGGCTTCCTGTTGTTACGGCTTTGCTGTCCCATCTGGGGCATGAGCACACTTGCTTCTTCCTTCTAGCAAGCTTAGCTCATCCGTCTTAAAATTCATTTTTGCCGTATTTAATAGCTTTAGGGTAGGTGTTGTTTACTTTGTAGGGCTCTTAGCTCAGCTAACACTGTTCATATAGACTAAACTGACTTCCTAAGGACTGGAATTAAAGACACGCACTACCATTGGAAACTTGCTGTTACCCATGTCCATGTTTGTGTGTGACATATATTTTGGGAATTAAACCTAAAAAACATTTTTCTTTGAAATTAGAGTTTCACTGTGTAGATCAGGCCAGCTCTGATTTCAAAGATCTCCCTGCTTCTGTCTCCTGTATACTGTGATAAAAGGCATGTACCATCGTCATGCATGATTGAAAAAAAAAGTTTTAAAATTTCATATCGAGAGATAGGTTTCTTTTTTTAATATTTATTTTTATTTTATGTGAATTGGTGTTTTGCCTGCATGTATAACTGTGTAAGGGTGTCAGAACCTGGAATTACAGACAGTTGTTAGCTGCCATGTGGATGCTGGGAATCAAACTCAGGTCCTCCCGAAGAACAGTTAGTGCCCTTAACTGCTGAGCCATCTCTCCAGCCCAAGAGATGGGTTTCTTACGGCATTTTCATACATGTGTAGACATAAATAGAACAGAATACAATGAATGTTGTTATGTTTTATTCTTCTTCATATTCCTCCAGGACTCCCTATCCTCTCTTGTTGTACTTCTTCCCGCTGCATGCACTCTATTCTATGTCCTCCTTCCCTTCCCCAGGGTCTCCCGCTACCTTCTCATGGCCTCTCTTTAATCTTATGACCCGCATATATGTAAGGGATTCTACCCGGGAGAGAAAATGTAGAGTATGTGTCTTTCTTCATCTGGCTTATTTTACATTATGATCTTAGTTCCATCTATTTTCCTGTGGCGCCATAATCTCAATTTTTATGGCAGAATAAAATTTCATTATGTGTACATACCATTTCCTTAATCTATTGTTGATGGATGTCATAGCTACTGTGAATAATACAGTAATAAATCTGTATGTGCAAGTGTACCTGTGGTGCACTGATGTCAAGTCTTTTGGGTGTGATCAAGAAGACTGTGTCTGGGTTTGGTTTTCCACTTGTTGGCTTTTTGTTTTGGTGGGGTTTTTTGTTTTGCTTGTTTGTTTTATTCTGTTTTGTTTTTGAAGCACCTCAATGCTTCTTACCCCACTATGATTGCACAAATTTACATCCTCAGAAGCAGCAAATCAAAAGCCCCTTTCTCCACATCCTTCCAGGTGTGGACACTTGTTTCTTGGTGGAAGCCATTCCCCGTTGTGTGAGAAGGAATCTGAGTCCTTTCTGTTCACATCCCAGGAGGATGCTCAACACTTTTTTTAGTACTAATGGCCATTTGTGTTTGTTTTGTGGGAACTACCTACCCTTTTCATCAGCACATCTATACATCGATGATCTAAGAGTTTGGTGTTTAATTCTTGCAGTTATTTCATATATTCTAAATATGAACCCCTGGCTTATGTGTTCTTGATAAAGTATGTCTCCTCTGTGGGGAGAAGCTTTTTAACCCAGGGCAATCCCATTCATCAGTTCTTGAATTTATGGAACTCAAATCTGAGCCCATCTTCTCGGTTATAGCCCCTTATGCTGCCCCTTCCAGGTAGCTTTCAAATATGTCTCTAATTAATCTGCATCTCTGACAAAGGCCTTGTGTCTTGATCTCATTTTCAAAAATACTTGCCGTGTATTTTCAGTGACAGTCCCTGGAATATTACACAACAGTACAGAACGGAGACTCAACTGTGTCCCTTCATCACAGAGTGTAAAAAAACAAAGTGGGTACTTCCAGGCTTATCCTTTCCAAAACTGTAAAGCAGAGTTTAAAGTTTAAAAAAAAAAAAAAAAAAAAAAACTTAGTTTCTGGGGGAAATGTACTGCTTTATGGCTTAGGATAGCTTCCAATTTTAGCTGAATCTGTCTTGTTCTTTGTGATGGTGCAAATTTCGGAATTTTTAAATGTCATTGAATGCAAATCTGTGGCCCTCAGTGTATGGTCTGCTGTAGCCATGGCCCTTCACACTGTACGTCACCTGTCATTTTGTCCAGCCAGAGCATCAGGTAAGAGGAGTGTGCATGTGCTCTGGCCCCTTCCAAAAGGCCAGCAAGAGGAGCTTTGTTTAAGAGTCATTGATTTTGAAATTAAATGAGCCTCTACCTGCAATTTGTTTAAATAAAGCATGATAGCAATTCTTACTCAGCTCACATAGCATAACTTGAAGTTCTAAATGTACAGACTAGGGAAATACATTTTGTCTCCTTGTTTAACAAATGGCACATTGTGGGGCTGGAGAGATGGCTCAGTGGTTAAGAGCACCGTCTGCTCTTCCAGAGGACCCGGGTTCGATTCCCAGCACCCACATGGCAGCTAACAACTGTCTGTAGTTCCAGTTCCAGGCAAACACCAAGGCAAATAAATAAATAAAGTTTAAAAAAAAAAAAAAAAACAAATGACACATTGTCTGGGCTTCAGCTGGGCATTGCTGCAGCTCATAAAGCTTCCTGTGTCTACCTGCCCACCCAGTGTGGCGAGGCACAGGGGCACATTCACATGAAGAAGCCTTCAGATTGCCACCCCTGGCTGAGACACCTGGCCTATAAAAAGCACTGTTCGATGAAGATTTTACACTCATTCTTTCACACCAACAGCCATGACTCTCTGGATGTATCCAGGTGTCTAGGATCTACCTGAGTACTGGGGTTTTGGCTGAAGTTCTCTTCATGTCTTTCCTGGATTTGCCTACCAGGTAGAGTGGTGGGAACTTAGTTTAGACATTAGGAGATGAATTGTGGGTATTTGGGCTCTTGGCACATGAGCAGTTGCCTGCATTTGTTATGGTGTGTACTGTTAATTCACCACCCATGCCCTCATTCCCACCCAACCATTTCTTTTCAAACTGTCTAAACACCGCCTGCTGCCGTCGTTTCTAGGTGTCCTGGAGCCTCTTACCGAAGAGTTGATCTAGAGAGAAGGAAAACTAGTCAAACTCAAACCCAGATTGAAGGTGAAATTGGATCCGACATACTAGATCCTCCTGGCACTTCCCCACCAGAAACAGACTGCTTGGGCAGTGTGCCTGCTGAGCGGAACCTGACCCCTGCCCCTCTTCCTGCATGGCCTGAGGAGCCTGGCCTGGACAATCCCGCCTTCGAGGAGAGTGCTGCAGCCGACTGTATGTGAACTCAGCTCATCCTGTTTGATTGTCTCCCTAGCCTTTCCTCCCATGCCTTTATGACATCCTGTTTAAACAGTTGCACTAGAGTCCAGATGCATACCAGACACCATTCAGTCTTTGCACCGAGCAGCTCTAGCTGGCTGCAGTTAACTCTGGAGGAAGACAGTCCAACTATCCTTCCCCACCACCATACCCCCTCTTGCTATTCCTGTGTGTGATCAGAAACATGTTTGCATCAACATCAAAACCACAAAAGCAATAGGAACAGCTCAAATACTCAGTCACTATTCCTAAACACTGTATTGTTTAGTAAGTAAGTAAATGTTTGTAACACAAGGACATTAAAAAAGAAAAAAAAAAAAAAAAAAACTGGGGCTGGAGAGATGGCTCAGCGGTTAAGAGCGCTAACTGTTCTTCCGGAGGACCTGAGTTTGATTCCCAGCATCCACATGGCAGCTAACAACTGTCTGTAATTCCAAGATCTGTCACCCTTACACAGTTACACATGCAGGCAAAATACCAGTTCACATATAATAATAAATAAATAAATATTTTTTAAAAAACAGGTTAAAAAAGCTGAGCCTTGAAAGATGATAGCTGTGGCTGTAGATACATCATCTGAGTCCTCTCCACTTGCCTGCTCTTGGCACACATCTAGTTGTTGACACATCTGTGATGTTATTCACCAGTTAGGGCTCAGTGCAGCCCTGGCCTTCCTTAGCTCCTCCCGGGTTCCCCACCAGACTGGAGTTTCCTTTCTGTGTCTTTGCATGATCTCGTCTTGTTTCATGGCTCAGAAATCTCATCACTGAGACATGGCTTTCTGTCAGTGTGTGTTCCTTGGTGACCTAGGACACAGTGACTGTTTATTGGTGCTTACTGGTCATTTGTGGTAGAAGACAGTCTGGCTAATTTTAACAGTGTTTTATTGGTTAGTTATTGTTGCCTACAAGATTCCATGCTGAGCCAGAGAGAATCTGAACATACAATGTTCTTGTTTCAATTGGCAGCTGTACAACAGCCGCTGAGTTTACCAGAAGGGGAGATCACCACCATTGAGATCCACCGCTCTAACCCATACATCCAGTTAGGAATCAGCATCGTGGGCGGCAATGAGACACCACTGATCAACATCGTCATCCAGGAAGTCTACAGAGATGGGGTCATCGCCAGAGATGGAAGGCTTCTTGCCGGAGACCAGATTCTTCAGGTATCAGTTCTAGCACTCTATCACCTTGTGCCTCTTTGTTTTTCAGCTTAGATAATTGTGATGTTATAGAACCCAAATATGCTAAAGTTTGTTTGCTGTTTGATTGATTGATTGATTGATTGATTGGAGACTATAGCTCTGACTGGCCTAGACTCTGATAAGTACACCAGGCTGGCCTCAAACTCATAGAGATTTATCTGTCTCTGCCTCCTGAGTGCTGGGATTAGAGGTGTATACCACCATACCCAGCTATTTTTATCTTAATTTTGGTATGCATTGTTTTTTGAGTCAGGCTTTTACTACATAGCCCAGGCTAGCCTCAAACTCTCTGTGCCCCAGGCTGGCCTTAGACTCTCAAGTGCTGAGATTGCAGGTGGGGCTATCACACCCAGCTAATGACTTTGCTTTCTGTGTGTGCAGGTCAGGGGTTATGTGTCGTTTCTTTTCTCCTTCCTGCTGTTAGTTTTCTTCTCTCATTTGACTGTCCAGTCCTGTGTGCCTGGGCACGTGGTGCAGGGCTCTCTACGCTCATTTGATACTGACACTTCTCGCTGTTCCAGGGACACCATTGATCAGGCTAGATGTGTCTTTCCCATTTGGCTTTATTTCATCCCCAATCTTCTATCCACCTCCTCCCTGCCTGTCTGATTGATCGTTGCTTTTATTGATGGCTAGAACATGAAAGGGAGACCCGACAGCACTAGTTGCTGATATTTTTTCTCAAAATCCTGGAGAGTCTGTATATGCTAGACAAGCACTCTGCTACTGAGCTCACCTCAGCCTGAGGTGAGCAAATTTGTAGGGCAGAATGTTAGGTAAAATTCAGAACTCTTACTGCCTTCAGGAAGAAACAGATCCGCCCAAAAGCACTAGCAGAGGACCAGATATTTTCTCTTATTAGAAGGCATTGCTGAAAAGATGGGGACAGTATGTGTCCTGTTTCACAGAACCAGGGTCTGTGGGGAAACTGCCCCACACGTTTGAGACACTGATTTAAAAAGAAAATAAGAATAATTTCTAGGAGAAAAATACAAAGGAGAGAAAAACCACCTTCTTGGAGCCCAAGCCCAAGGAAGGGCCTTCCTGACCCTGTTCATCCCTCCGCTGTGATCTGCCGAGGCTCCCACTTCCTGTTCCCTGCTCCCTCTCTAGTCTAGGCCCTTACCACTCCATTCCCAATTCAGTGCCACGCAGCATCCAATATCCTGCTCCCTGCTCTCCTCCTGGGAGAGCTTGTTCACTTCGGGGTTATGCCGCTGTGACCCACACTTGCCAGGGACAGTCAAGGTCCCGGCCCGGGTGCTTCATGCAGCCCCGCTCCTTAATAGGAGCACTTTCCTAACATTCTGTCCCTTTCCCGCAGTGCTGTAGGCACCGGACTAGCTGCTGAGGACACATTTAAAAGTAAAAGTCTGTCCTGCCCTCATAGAAGGCCCCTTCCCATGGGCATGCCAGCCTTCCTGCCTTCTCATAGGAAAGCAGCTGTCTGATTCCTCAGCCTGCCCTCACCTGCAGACTCTTTAGCCAGTCTCCCCATGACCCTGTTCCCAACACACTTGTTGCATGTAATCCACCACAATTCATAAGGTGTTCAGGAAGTTTAACCCTGGTGCTCATAGTGTGACAGAGAGAGAGAGAGAGAGAGAGAGAGAGAGAGAGAGAGAGAGAGAGAGAGAGTCTGGACCGACAGATGAATGAACTTGCCTTTCGTCTCCTGGATCAGCAGTAGGGCCAGGCTGCCGGGCAGTGGGGATTGAGTTTTCAGTGGAACTTAGCCTGAATGTGTCCAGCCACTTCACCATGTGACTTGAGCTTTCTTCTTACGGCCTTTCCAGGGCCTCTGGTGTGGCTGAGACAGGCTGAGCCTTCAAGTTGCTCCTGAAACTTAGTTTCTGGCCTGTCGCCTCCATGTGGTGCTCTGGTTACACAGGGCTGATGGCGCTTTGAGAATACCTTGCCTGTATTCCTCGATCTCTAGCATGTCCTTTGTTTAGAGGGAATCCCACAGCCATTCCCCAGGCTCACCCCTCCTTGTATGCGTCTTGACTTCCTGGTCTCTATGGCAGCTCTCACACTGCTCTCTCCTCAGCTGGCCTTTCTGGCGGGAATTTAAGTGTAGACTTTTTTCTTTTTTAAACATACCACTCCAGTTTAGAAGTCCCTGTGCAGTGAGCTACACTATGCATTTGTTTTAATAAACATGCAGTCAACAGGGGTAACTAGGGTTTTCCACATTAGAAAAAGTACATATAGGAACACACATGTACACACACACACATTTTCAGTGAGGTGATGCCACAAAAGAAACTATAGTTTCTTTTGCACCTCTTCAGAGATTCATATGCAGCTTTTTGAGCAATTTTAAAGAAAAAATGCTACCTTTTATAAATTATAGCAATAGTATTAAAAGTGATACAGCTTTTAGAACATTAAAAATAAATATTTTTAGTTTGATCAGAAACATCAGTGATTTACGAAACAACAAAAACTATGGTTAGTCAAAAATACACGCTAGAGTTTACTATTTGTGCTCTTTTTACAAAATCAGGAAACAGTATTTTACAGTCTGAATTTCACGGACAAGCACGCATTCGTGGAAAATGAGTCTTTTCATAGTCAAGCATCCCCACCCTTCTTTACAGAGAACGTAGGCTGCATGCTTGCATACTGCTGAAACACAGAGCTGTGTTTCGGCCAGCTATTGTGTCCTTTGTGACTGTCTGAAGATGGGAAATGTGAACATAGCAATAATCTCCTCTTAACTGCACAGCTGAAATGATGATGGACCCATGAGTCTTGTCAGCCGGGTTTTCTGGAAGATGCCTTGGAGTTCTTTCTGGTCTCGGGCCGTGTTAGTTACCTGTCAAAGCCTGCAGGAACGTTACAGACATGGGAGAATAGTAGGCTCAGGCATGACACCTGCCAATCTGGTGACTGTATCTTAAAAGGAATCCATAAACCCAAGCCAGCAAAATTCAAGATAGTGCTGTTCAAAATTATCAAACCCAAAAAACAGGCAAAAGAAAGAAAACAGCCCAAATTCGAAAAGAGAGAACCATTCATCTCAGATATGTAAGAAGGGGAAGGCCTTGCTTAATGTAAACTTGTTGGAGGATTCCGGGCAATCACACATTCCTAACCCAGAGCTGTCTCATTAGAGATGCTCTGCGAACACTGGTTTTATCTCAGATGGATTCAAAGAGCTCTAATTGTGATAAATAGGAAAATTATGCTCACCTCCTAGGTAGATAATTGAAGCGGGACTATTTTCCTAAGTGATGTTACATGTTCAAAGATCAGTCATTGTAATTGTATCAAGGCTGTACATTCTAATGAGTACATGAATATTGAATTACACTCAGCATATTAAATATGTATTATATGTATATGCTGATAATTAGAATGGAGTTGTAATTATATACTTTAAAAGTCACACAGAATATGCAACTTTTTAAGAAATAAAATGATTTATTTTCTCTATCATGAGTGTTTCATTAGGGAAAGCAGCTTTGAAATCCAACAGAACTTGAGCCTGTGAGCCGCTAGAGCTGTGCTAGGTGTGGGCTTGCCCTGGTGATGCTGCCTGCTCCCTCCCACCCTGGTCCTGGAAAGAGGAGTCCACCCGAGAGGAGCAGGCACTGAATGAGTACCTTGTCCCCGAGGTCATCAGTAATAGCAGAACCAGACTCCAATGTCAATGCCATGTGCCTCACTGTTCCTCAACTTTAAATTCTATGCTGTAAAGACTTTAGAGTGGTTTTCTTTGTGGGTGAGGGACTCTCTGGCATTTTCTCTATTGGTTTCCTTTGGAGATGTCATCTATACATTTCTACAAGTTAGGAAAATAAAATGCTGTCATGCATTGGTCACAGTTTTGTTTGTTGTTATTTTAGGTCAATAACTATGACATCAGCAATGTGTCCCATAACTACGCCCGGGCTGTGCTTTCCCAGCCGTGCAGCACACTGCAGCTCACCGTGCTGCGGGAGAGGCGCTTTGGTGGCCGAGCAAACAGCCATGCAGACGGCAGCACACCTCGGGATGAGGTCTTCCAAGTGCTGCTTCACAAACGCGACTCGGCAGAGCAGCTGGGGATTAAATTAGTCCGAAGGACAGATGAGCCAGGCGTTTTTATTCTCGACCTTCTAGAAGGGGGGCTGGCAGCGCAGGACGGCAGGCTCAACAGCAATGACCGGGTACTGGCCATCAATGGTCATGACCTGAAGCATGGGACCCCAGAGCTCGCTGCCCAGATCATTCAGGTAAACACCCAGCACTGAGCCTGCTGCATTAGTCACACAGCTCTCTGCTTTCATTAGTGTGTAAAAGCTCCAGGGCCATCAATGTTTCTTTGGAAAATCAGACATGGTTTATTTAGATTCCCAAAATCCACACTACTATATATAACTTCCCCCAGTAGAGCTGTGTTTATTCGGGATTTATTGTTGCTTTTGGCTGTTTTCTTAACACCTGTGTCCCTGTGTACTTTGGAGCTTCTGTTGGTACCGTGTGGGATCTGCAGCTTTACATTTTCAAGGGTTTACTTTACCAGGAACTTTGTCAAGGTTGGTTTCAAGTAAAATCACAATACTGTTTCATGGCCCTCAAGTGTTATCCCAGCAGTGATGGTGATGTGTGTAGTCACCAGAGCCATAGGGGCTGGAAATGTCTGGATTCTAATTGTCACTCACTGGACCCTGGGGATGCTGCTGAAGTGAGAATGGTTAATGCATATTATTACATTACAGCTGTCTCTTACTTTCCAGTTGAAGAGCCGAAAATGAAGCAGTTTTTCATATTTTATTAATTTGTGTTTGTGTGTTTTGAGTGTGCCATCGTGGTGCATGTGGAGATCAGGGGACAGCTTGTTGTTGGAAGCTGTCTTCTACTGTGGAGGCCTCGGACTGAACTCAGCTCACTGGGTGTGGCAGTGAGTGCCATTATCCTCTGAGCCACCAGTCCAGCCCATAAAGGAATTTCTTAACATCATTAATTTTATTCACAGGGAAGGTTTCTAGTTCCCATCACAGTTCCTTAAAGTGGTCTGTCCGTTTTTGTAGGAGAAATAGTACAGCTGGGGGATTGTGGCAATGACAGAGAAAAAGCATTGGGTAAGTCGGGTGTACTGCAGAGAGCAAGGATAGCATGACCTTAAGTAATCCATGTATGGACCTTTGTGTTTCAAATGCAGACTGAGCCTTCATATAATCCAACTCTTTTTTTTTTTTTCTTTTTTTTTTTAAACACTTTTATTTATTTATTTATTTATTTATTTATTTGCCTTGGTGTTTGCCTGGAACAGCTACAGACAGTTATGAGCTGCCATGTGGGTGCTGGGAATCGAACCCGGGTCCTCTGGAAGAGCAGACGGTGCTCTTAACCGCTGAGCCATCTCTCCAGCCCATAATCCAACTCTTAAAGATGAGGGGCTGTCCCTGTGTCCATGCTTGTGTGTGTGTTTCAGTGTCAAAGGTTTGATTATTAACCTGTGACCTTCTTCCTGCCACCAGGTAGTGACTGCCCAAATGAGACTTTGGTACTGAGAAGTCCATAGAAGGTTCCAGAGTCCTGAGGCATTGTATACTTGTAGCAGTCATGGAGCTGAGGCAGGAGCTTCTAGCCTGTGTTACTTAATGAGAACCTGCCTCGGTGAGGCGGGGAGGAAAGAGAAGAGAAATTCTACTAAGATCTTTACGCCCCAAACATCATTTGTGATGAGTGATGATAAATGTGTCTTCTGTAGGCCAGCGGAGAGAGAGTAAATTTGACAATTGCCAGACCAGGGAAACCCCAACCCAGCAATGGCACCCGTGAAGCAGGAGCACACAGCATCATCCAGCAGCATGCACAGCCACCCTCTCATAGCCGACCAAGCTCACACAAGGTGAGGATGTTCCTCTCCTTTAATTGGTAGGAGGGTTGTGCTTATAGCCTGAAAAGGTGTAAGGGTAGGCTTTTTGTATGCCAGTCATAATGCAATATAGAGTTATGTTTGTTTGCTTTTAAAACCTGAAGTGCAGGCTGTCAGTCCATTGGAAGGCCCTAGCTGTTTGGCTTGTGAAGCCTGAAAGTGGCCTTCCAAGCCAGCCACCATGGTTTCCTGTCATGGAGGCTTCCTCTGTCAAGTGACTAACAGGAAGTAATCCTTCACTGCTTAGTGCTGTGTAAGTCAGGTCTTCTCAGATAACTGATTTAAATGTGATCACTGGTTTTACAGTTAAAAATACATCATGAAAACGTAATTAAGTCCATAGTCAACAGTTAGGCATGTTGTCTACAGTGACAGAAGCAACCTTGTGAACGCTGAATCTAGGAATCATAAGCTTTGACAGGCACATGGATAACATGTGTTATGGTATTAAATTTTCTATTGATCAAATGTGGTAGAGCATGTTTTTAATACTGGCCAGCACTCAGGAGGCAGAAGCAGGCAGATCTCTGTGAGTTCCAGGACAGCCTGGTCAACAGAGTGATTTCTAGGACAGTCGGGACTATATAGTGAGACCTTGTCTCAAAAACAAAGAGCTATGTACCATTTTCAGTCCTCAGTAGGGGTAAAACATGTAATCCCTTTATAACTGCCCCTGAGCCGTCACCGTGGCTAGCCTGTCTGTCCCTGCATTGGTTAGCCAAGCCTTTCTTCTTCCCTGTGTAGGACCTCACTCAGTGTGTCACGTGCCAGGAGAAGCATATCACCGTAAAGAAGGAGCCGCATGAGTCCCTGGGAATGACAGTCGCTGGTGGCAGAGGCAGCAAGAGTGGTGAGCTGCCCATCTTTGTGACCAGCGTGCCACCCCATGGCTGCCTTGCACGAGACGGCAGAATCAAGAGAGGTAAGACAGGGACTTAAAGATCTGCTGTGTCTCATCTCAGAATCAGGCCACACTTTTAAAGAGGACTTACTGTGTTTCATGTTAAACATGATTTCTAAAACTCTTCCAAAGTGTCCTGGTATAGGAAACATAATATTATTCCATAAGGTTAGGGAAGTTAACCCTGAGGATGGATGCTTTGAGGCCCTGCAGCTGCTCAGACTCTGAGCTTATTTTTATCTTGGAAAAGATGCAGCTTATGGCAGATATGCTGAGGGACCTTCTCACTGAAACACAGTGTTGATTAGGATGAAATGTTGGGGCCTATGTGATGCTGAGCTGGTAGAGGCGCCCACTGCCCACGCCTTCTGCCCTGAGCTCTATCCCTGGACCTCAAGGTAGATGGACTCAGTTAATGTGCTTGGAGGGAACATGGCTGAGCATGGTTGCCATGGTAGTCCAGCAGCCTCCGCTGATGAACTTCATATGGGGAGAAAATTGAAGCTGAAAGGTTATTCCTAGGGATGGTGGTGGACCCCCACCTCCCCTCTCCCCTCTTACAAAAGCTAGCACTTGGAAAAACCCACATGAAAAAGGTCTTGTGACCTATATTTAGGCAGCAGTTTCCTAGGTAAGCAACAGAGTGGGAAAAACTCGTTTACAAGTCATACATCTATGTATGGGCACATGGTATATTAAGAAACTGTAAAGAACTTTCTCAGCTCAGTAAAAACCATAAATTACATAATTTAATGACAAACATAGACATTTCTCTCAAGAAGACAGTCACATGGAAAAGTTCTCAGTGTGACTGGTTTTTAGAGATGGCCCTTAGACTTTTCTAAGATGTTCTAAAATCACAGGAGCAGTATTGATCTGCAGAGCCCAGAGTTGGGTGGGATTGAGACAGGGTGTCTGTGTAACAGCCCTGGCTGTCCAGGAACTCACTCTGTAGACCAGGCTGGTCTTGAACTTACAGAGATCCACTTGCCTCTGCCTCCCCAGTGCTGGGACTAAAGGCATGCACTACCGCTGTCTGGCTAGCTTAGTGTTTTAAAAAGAGGGATCAAATACAGTGCAGAGTATATTTCAATAAAGATACTATTTTTAAAAGTTACTTGCCCAATTGTAGACTTTGGTGACATTTCCGGTCTTCTTGGTTTTGTTTTATTTTGTTTTTGTTTTGTGTGTATGCATGCACTCCTGCCTTCTGAGTTTTCTTTTTTATTTTATTTTTTAATCCATAGCCATTTGTTTATTTTTGTAATGCTCTCAAAAATTGAGTTACACAAAATAACAATCTAAACCCTACCTTTCCTCAAGGATTATATGAAAGAATTGTTTTTGTGACAACCACATCCTTCACAACCAGTGGCTCAAAAGTCAAGCTAGTGCATGCCCTCCTGGCCCAGGGCATCTGCCACCACCCAGTGATTGTAGGGAACACCAAAGCATCACAGGAATGTCAGCATCCTCACCCGCAGTGAGCTCTGAGCAGGTTCACAGGGCAAAGCATCCTACAGTACAGTAAGAATAAGCACACGGGTAAGATACATAATTCATAGAGGAATTGCAGTGAGAAGGAAGAACAGACTCTCGGCTTAGCGAGCTTCAAGTTCATGTTCCTTCTGTGTGAAAGTAAAACCAAGAAGCCCAACTCTGACTAAAACAGTTCATCCCAGGGCTTTTTGCTGAGCTTGTGAGAAAAGACTTAGCAAGAACTATTTTCCCTTAACAATCTGTGGGTAACTTCAAGTGGTATGTGAGGTCTTTCTCTTTTTATTTATCTTTTTCTTATGCAATACAAACATTCTTCCTAGTCCTCCTCCCCCCTCCCCTCTTTTCCCAGGGATATCAACTGAACATGGTATAACAAGATACAGTGAGGCTACAAATCTTATGTCAAGACTGGGTAGAGCAACCCAGTAGAAGGGAAAAGGTTCCAAGAACAGGCAAAAGAGTCACACACCTGCTCCACTTTTAAAGAGTCCCACAAAACCACGGACCTAACAAGTATACCACAGGCTCCATGATCACCACATCAGTCCCTGTGAGCTCTGCTTAGCTGATTCTGTGGGCCATGTTCCCCATGCCCTTAGTCCCCTGACTCTTGAGTTCTTCTCCCCATGTTTTGTGAGGTTCTCCAAGCTCTGAGGGAAGGGATCCAATGAAGATCTTCAATTTGGGCTCTGGCCATCTAATCTGTGGTGGTGGTGTGGGGGGAGCTCTGCACGTACTCCCTGGAGGAAGCCTCTCTGATGATGGGCTAGGCACCAATCTGGAGTTCTGGTGGCCAAAGTGACTGCTCCCAAGTTTTTAATAATGAGAATCCTTTGCTTCAGTAATCTGAAAGATAGATGATAAAGGGGAGATTTTCTGAACCCATTGCAACACAAATGTTTATTTTCAGAATTTTTCTAACCCCTACTAATCACTATAGCTCTTTCTCATTGTGTTACTTGGGAGACTAACAACCATGTTGTTCCCCCCAAGCAAGGGGCTATTTCTGTATATAAAATTGTGTGATATTAAATAGACCCTGATAAAGTTATTTCTAAGAGCAAAGGAGCAAATAGTTCGGGATCAGAAAGTACTGCGGGGTTCTCTGCAGCTCCAAGGAGAGAAAAAGTAACACCCGCCCCTGTACACAGCTAATGAGACAGTTTTTCCCTCTGTAGTCTGGTATCATTTTGAGTTTTGAACTGTCTGGATTGTTCTCTGTGAATTGAAAAGATTGCCCTTGTGGTACAGAAACATCAGATAAGTAAAGGCATATCTTTGTCCTTCTAAGTTCATAAATGTTGGCTGGTTGGTATATGAGCGCTTCAGGGAGAGTCAAGGGCACTCAGGTCACTCTTCTGGCTTCCCCACCGGCACAGGTGATGTGTTGCTGAATATCAATGGCATCGACCTGACCAACCTGAGTCATAGTGAAGCTGTGGCCATGCTGAAAGCCAGCGCCGCATCCCCGGCTGTCGTCCTCAAAGCCCTGGAGGTCCAGATTGTGGAGGAGGCAGCCCAGACCTCAGAAGAGCAGCCAGGCGCCTTCAGTGAGAATGAGTACGACGCCAGCTGGTCCCCATCCTGGGTCATGTGGCTCGGCCTGCCAAGGTACCAGTATGTCACAACCATAACTCCCCCAGTGGGGAGGCAGGGCTCTAATGAGATAAAAGTGCATCAAATTATAACAGCAACTTTTAGGTAAATTTAATAAGAACTAAGCTTTAAAAGATTTGTACCTACTTGTAAAAAGAAGACAATATTGCCCGGTCCCAACAAAAAGGGTTTGGTGTTGTTTTGCTTTTTGGCGATGACAGACGATGCACTTGTACACTTGCTGGGATAGCAGGCACCCGCTGGGTCCAGACGTTGGTCCTCATGCTTGCACAATGGCTGTTTACCCACTGAGCCACTTTCCTTTTAAGAAGGCAGAGCTTGGGGTTTCCAAGGCAGGGTCTCACTCTGTGGTTCAGAAAGGTAGAACTCAGTCTGTCTTCACACAATGCTCTGAGGCTGGCTGATGGGGTCCTGCAGACATTGGGACCTCCGGTGGCACCCCAGGATGCTGGCCTTTTTCCAAATGGTTGATGTTTGGTGTTGAGGTTGGAAGAGTGTGTGTAACTATGGTTATTTGGATCTAAAATAATTTAGATTCTCATTATCTATAAAAAGCATTGCAAAATATGCTTGACTCCTAGCCAAATATGAAGCTGCTGGTTCTTAAGTAAAAATAAAGCAGAAAAAATGCACCAGTTTCTGAGTCATCTGGCTCATGTGGGGTAACTTAAAGTGGGGAGCATTTACACACACTGTATCCTTCATGAGGTCCTCTCACATGACAAGCAAGGATGTCATAGATATTGTATTTTTGTGTTGATGATAGCCCAGTTTTCTGGCTTGGTCCCATGGATTTTGTTTGGTTCTGGTTTTTGTTTTTAATTGTAAAACCTAGAACTCATGTCTCATAGACATAGCGGGACCTTGTGGAGTGAGATTAATGGTAGCAAAAATGATGTCATACGTGTTTATTTATGCATCAGAACTGGAAATCAGGCTGGAGAGATGGCTCAGTGGTTCAGAGTGCTTGAACTATCTATAACTCCAGTTCCATAAGATCCAACATCCTCCTATGGTCTCCACTGACACTGTATATATGTGATGCACATACATACATGTAGGCAAACACCTATACACATAGAATGAAGGTAAATTCTTGAAAAATGCACCAGATAAAAATGATAACTATCAAACTGCTGTAGAGCTACAATCTAAACTGGGGAACCTCCAAAACCTTGGTCAGCTGATACCTAGGTCATCAGAGTCATTCTAGAGCAGTGGTTTTTTTTGCTTGGGGGGTGGTGAGTATTGAGACAAGGTTTCTCTGTGTAGCCCTGGCCAACCTGGAACTATCTCGGTAGACCAGGCTGGCCTTGAACTCAGAAATCCGCCTGCCCCTGCCTCCTAGGTGCTGGGATTAAAGGTGAGCGCCACCATGGCCAGCTGAGCCGTGGTTCTCAACCTCCCTAGTGCTTCAACTCTTTAATGCGGTTCTTCATGTTGTGGTGACCCCAGCCATAACATTATTTCCTTTGCTACTTTATAACTATAATTTTTCTACTGTTATAAATCATAATATAAAACACCAGTATTTTCTAAGGGTCTTAGGCAATCTTGTGAAGGGGTCATTGGACTCCTCAGGGGTCTCGACCCACAGGGTGAGAACCACAGTTCTAGAAAAGGTTGACTGAAGAGAATAGAGGCTGGATGTGCTGTTGTGTGTCTTTAACCCCAGCACTTGGGAGGCGAGGCAGGTGGCTCTCTTGTGCCTCTTGGACTCAGCACGGCTACCCTAGCATGTGTGGGGCGCTGGGTTTGATTGCTAGTGCACGTACACAAACACAAAAGCACTAAGCGCGTACAAAGGGAAGTAAACTAACCCCTTTTCCACATTGTTGTAACAGAGATGAACAGGGTGAGAAGGCTCCATGTCGGTTTTCTCTGTTTTTGACAGTGCCCTTCACAGCTGCCATGATATAGTCCTGCGAAGAAGCTACCTGGGAAGCTGGGGCTTCAGTATTGTGGGCGGATATGAGGAGAACCACACCAATCAGCCCTTCTTCATTAAAACCATTGTCTTAGGAACCCCTGCTTACTACGATGGGAGACTAAAGTGAGTCTTGTATTCATTGATGGTGCAGATTGTATTTATCTTACCAGACAGGATGTAGCTCAGGGTTCAGCACTCATGCCTGCTGTCTATTTTGTAAATGGAGCACAGCACAGAACTCATGTTCTCACCATCTGTGGCCACTCCCAGCCCAAAGGTAAGTTGTTCTGTGTGGAGACTGGTCAGGTGAGCCACAGAACCTGAGATGTTTATTGACTCATCACAGGATCAGGGAGGAAGTGATGCTATGTCTTTTACCATTCCTGCTCCTTGGAGCAATAGTTTTTATCTGGACCAGATCTGAACCTGAGCCATCTACGTAAGTGTGCTACAGAATAGCAATGGCCTCTGAGTGTTTCCATACAGCTCTTGTCAGATGGATCCACTTCTCACCCCCCCAAGGCTCTTTGTCTGCCTGCCTTTATGTTCATGTGACATCCATACAGATCCCCTGCCCTAGCAGTGGCCCACGCGTAGCTTACCTACCTTAGGTTGTCAGGCAACACCGAGAACTGTGTGGGGTAAGGGAGGTGCATATGATTGCCCATGGAGGAACTGGAGTCACAGATTCTGTAAACTGCTTTATATGGGTGCTGGGAACGAAGTCCAGGTACTCTGAAAGAGCAGCAAATGCTCGTACTGTGAGCCATCTCCACGGCCTGGATTTGGCACTTTTTAGAAGGATGGCCTCACCAAATGAAGTTACTCTTCATGTCCTTAGGTCCCCAGCAGTTACGGAAAGATTGGCTCGGGTTAGTTTTGATTGTTAAAGGAGAAGTTACTCCTGGCTGGTGCCGGCTCTTCAGAGCAAACTTGTGATTTTGATGTTAACCCACTGGGACCATGTTTGTTATGCCATTGAGATAATGACACTCTGCCTCTGTTTGTGTTTTGTTCAGATGTGGAGACATGATTGTAGCCGTCAATGGCCTGTCGACTGTGGGCATGAGTCACTCCGCTCTGGTGCCCATGCTGAAAGAACAAAGAAACAAGGTCACTTTGACAGTCATTTGCTGGCCTGGCAGCCTCGTATAGAGTCCCAGTCCTGCTTCTTCTGCAGGCTCTTGAAGGGAGCCCTTCTGCTGTGGCATTTTCTATACAGCTACAGACACAGGGCCAAAGCACTAAAATCACCCATTTCCTCTTTGCTCAGAAATCAGCTCCCACTAGCCCCAGGAGCTTCTATCTCAGCCACACTCGGTGGCCACCCTCTGTGGCAGTGCTTGGAGCCTGCCAAGACTGTCACCCAGCTGGATGGAAGTGGCTCCTCCACCTGCAGAAGCTTGGTCATAAGATGATTCACATCTGCAGTTCCTGCAGCAGCAGGGCAGCGGTGGCTAACTGCAGCCTTTTTGCGGCCGGCACTCCCTGCTCTGTGTGAGCAGCAGCGGGTTAGGTTTTGCTCATTTTCCATTGGTGCCAACATTTCAAAACTTTTTATACCATTTATAAAGTGACTTTTGGGGTTATTTCTACCTTAGTCTTCAATACTTAAATGAAGACATAAATCTGATACCACTAATGAGATTTCTCTTTTAAATAATGTTCTGTGGCTAGGACAGTAGAGAATCAAAAGTAATTGCATTCAGGGTCAGAGCCGCCTGGGAGGTGACTGTCCCAGGCCTGGCTGGCAAAGCTGCCTCGGCCAGAATAGCCCAGGAGCGTGAAGATTCTTTTCCAAAGGAATGCTTTGTTACGTAGGAAAAGTTTGAAGATGTTCTTCTAAAAGTCATTTCTAGAGTTTATATTTATGAGCAATCTTGTCTGGAGATGTTTTTGTGATTTATGCAATTGAACTAGGTGATTAAAAGCCGTTGTTGTGTTAAATGCACACATCACGGCTAAGTTGAAGGGGAGCCTTTGATTTTTTTGTTCCTGTGTGTCTCCAAGGTCCTTACTTTTCCCAAGAGACCAAAAAGCTCTGTTTGTTTTGTGTTTGTTTTTAATCTGAAATAGTAGATTTTAGGTGGTTAGCATCTTCAGCTGTTGGTCACTAAACTTTCTTTTATTTTTTTGTAAATGTTTGAAAACCATGTTTGTCTTTTATTAACACAACCATCCCTTAGAAAGCATAATGAGAAAGTAAGAGAAAAAATATCTTTACCTGATTAATATTTGTACTTGAAAAGTTTGATTTAGAAACCTAGTTCAAAATCAGCTGACTGACAAGTGACCTCTGAGATGAATGGTCGCTGCGTGGCAATGGTGAGCCCACTTCCTTCCCAGTGTATCGTTGGGCTTTGTATCCATATCACTGATTATTCCACTTAAATTTGTATTTCTAAAAAATCCAAATTTTTTGTGATAAGGTAGTGGTAGTTGCTACTGGCTAGCAACCTGTGGTCACAATTCAGCCAGCCATCCCCACCCCCACCCCCACCCATTGAGGGAGGACACCCAGGTGTAGCGCTGTGGGACAATCGCCTGTGAAGCAGTTTGATACTAAAGTGCAATTGATGTGAAACACTGTTTCCTGCTCCCCAAATACAATTTTGTAGTCAACCTTACTACTTTTTAAAGACTTTGTAAACTTGTCATTTCTTTGGGGAGTGGCCATCCTAACTGCCACTTTGTTATACATAAAAATATATTCAATCTGGTGGTCTGGTGAATATTTTTGCAAAAAAAAAAAAAAAAAAGGTGTTAATCTCTGAGAGAAAATGCTGGCTTTCCTGTTACCATTGAAGCAGTCATACTTTCTCTTTAAGCATCTGCAGTTGAATAGTTTAATTTGTTCTGTGCCTTCAGTTTACATTATTCCAGAATATTTCAGATTGGTTTAAATAATGGCATGATAATCATTCTGAATGGAAATAAACAACCTCCTTTTCAGAGCAGCACAGGCGTCCATCTAAGAGCAGAGTTCTTGTTCACAGCTGCAGACCTCTCTATCTGCTGCAGCTGAGCCACACCCATACCCACATACCCCCTCCACACCCACATATCCCCACACACACACAGTCTCATACCCCCCACACCCACATATCCACACACACACCCACATACCCCCGCACACCCACATATCCCCACACACACCCACATACCCCCCACATACCCCCACACACACACCCACATATCCCACACACACACACCCACATACC